>BGPR01000745.1:136911-155094 GCA_013235015.1 Araneus ventricosus
TGTCAAATTTTAGATCCAGTGGATTGGCGGGAAAATGTCCAAAATGCATACTCCATTCTCTTTACTATACGAAGAAGTTAAACAAAAAATAGTGTCTTATTGTGGAAGTATAAGAGAAAGTCGGGGTAAGAGCACAGCTCTAATTCGTTATTTGATGTATCAACTATATCACAACTAAGATAATGACTGATTATTTATAATTACTGAGATACCATATTAATTATATTATACGCTCTATCTTTCTCGAACGAGTAGTAACTGCTAACAGGAGCTAGTGGAAAAATGGGACCATGCGAGGAATTTGAAGTTTCATTAAACGAAACTTCTAATTTTTTCAAACGGTGCATTTTATTGAAATTTAATGTCTTCATATACAGTTTATTTCCGCAACTGGCCGTCAAATGACGCTTACAATGAATGCTGACGTGACATTGCTGCACGGCAATCCCAAAATGCAAACGTTACATAACCCCTTTTCTTACCATCTCCTTTTATTGTTATGTACAATCTAAAGTAACTTTAAATCTTTCATTGTTTATTCTTACATTCATATCTTTAAATATTTGTTTGAATTCTACAAATATTTACTGTAGAAAACACTAAATCACCTATGAACACGAAGCATCCACTGATAATATGATGGCATGTGATGGAACAAAAAATTACATAATCCATTTTGTTACTTGTAATCAGAAAATGTTATTGCATTTCAAAACCATCTTTCCCAGCTTTTAAAAATAAATCTGTTCAATACAAAAGCAATCTTTTGTCTTTTAAACGCTTCTGAATACCATTCCTGTCAAAAATCTTATTCGATAAAACAATGAAAACATAAATGACCTACAACTTCTTCGACGCCATATAGCTAGCTCCTTCCGTACTCAATTTGAGAAGGATTATTAGCTTCAGGAAGATTCGAGGACAATCAATCTTACTTGCCGACGCGTATCTGATGCGATGTTCCTCTATCACTGAAAAACTCGTTTTATTAAAGTCTGTTTCAGGATAAATTTTTAAAAAGAAAAATTGAAGTAGACTGGAGCATAATCCTTCCCGCATATTCTAAATTCAATCATATTTTTTCAACGCAATTCCCGAGATGCCTTTGGAATTTTTCTTGCAGATTGATGCGACAATGCAATTTCAATAAATGGTATTATAAGCTAAAATGTTGGTAGTTATGTAAGAAAGAGGATTTCACCGTTTTCCTGATTTATATCCTGTTTTTAACGTGTTTTCTTTTCTAGGAAGGTTTATCATGTTATAAACGTTATAGCCAAGCGTTTGATGTCAAAATTCTATCTTGCCATATTAGTAGCTTGCTTTTGGTATCGGTGCTTTTCTTTCCATAAGTCAGAAAACTCTTAACGTATTTTCTTTTTACTTAACCCATCCCTAAGTAAGGCTTAGGAAAAATATTATCACTCTTTTGTCTTCAGAAAGTCATTTATAAGATTTACATTATAATATTAGAACTGGATTATTTGCGTACACTGTTCATTCTCAGATGCGGAAACCCTGCACTCTTTGGCGCATGCGTCAGAGAAGATTTCACCAAAATAGGGATGAAGTGAAAAACTGGAAGGGAAAATGTTTGCATTTTAGTTAACAGCTTATAGAAACATTTTATTTTCATTTATTGAATTGCTGTAAAGACTAACGAAAAACATAAGCCTAATCCGTTGAAATTCACGACTTCACAAAGAACTCTCGAAAAGCGCTCATCTTATTCATTGCCTGTTACCCCTTTCGGTAGTAAAATGTCCCAAAGTTCTAGTTTCGGATTTTTGAAACGAACAGTAGTTGTTAAGTCAGCAGTTAAAGAACGTATCAGCTAATGTCTCGAGCCAAGTTACTCATTGTGAAGAACAGAAAGTATAACTTTTCAGTTCTTAATATTTCAGTTCATTAATATGTTGGCTTCTACTTATTTAAACATGAAATAAGCAACACGAACTTGTTTGACGTATCAAATAACAAAATGCAAATACTCCATTTAAACGTTTTATTCCTTTCTTTTTAGAAGAATCTATTTGCAACGGAAAAATCAACAAAATTCTAAAAACTAAATTTTTCTACTGTTGCCACAAAAAATATAATGTGAGGAACAAAATTAAATATGATAATAAATAAATGCTTTAAATAAAAAGAAAACGATATTTATAAACAAATATTAAATGCTGCGTGAGCTATAATTCAGCCACTACAAGTTAAATCATATGACTGCATTATACTCAGCATTCTTTCCCTAATTCGTTTTGAAGGTGAATGGGCCAAATTTTTGTTCACATTCTTCCTCAACGTAACAAATTTCTAAACCAATCAATGAGTAGCCCAGGTGTCATCTTTTCTAGTCGACCCAGGTAATTTAAAATGATTTTGAAATCTCGATTTAAGATGATTATTAACGTTCCATCATCTCTTTTTGTATGTACGTTGTTGAGCATCACATATTGAATCACATTCATATTTCAATGGATTCCTTTATATGATTCTATTATCCAACAATGGTATTTCTTTTTGAAGTTTAAATTATGGATCTTTAGAATGTTTTTAAATTTTCTCTCAGCTGCGCAGGTATTTCCAAGAAAAAGTGTCCGTATATGTACAATACGTTTTCAGTACTTTGGTTAAAATTGGTTCCTAAATCCTTTGACACATTGTACATGAAATATATTGTATGAAAATTGCAGTGGCAATATCTTAGTTAGAGTTATCGCTTTAAGTATCAGAGACCTTACTCGTTCTCTTTCCCTCCACACTCTAATACCTTTACGCAAAAATAAAAATAAATACTTAGTTGATGAGAGAAAAAGCTGTCGTTGATGGTTTTGAGAGAATTGATGAACTCGAGTGAAAAGTGCATTTTTATGTCATAAGGAAGTAGCGCTTTTTATAAGTTTTTATTCAACTTGACTGTCGTGTCCTCAAATCTTGAGATCGATTACTTACCCACTTCCAATCGAGCTACAGATTTGAAATTTCGCACAGTGGTGGTTTTCCGGTGACAATACAATACTATGCAAAACAATTTGCAATTTATACCTATTTTAAACCTAACAAAATGATATTAAAATTTTATCCCTATATTTGGGCGATAAAGTTTGGAAGGTGGACGACCACGAAGCAAACAGAGAATACGCTATACTTCCGGCGCTGCATCGATGAATGACGTAATAGATCGTGTTTTTACACGTCTTGGGTTTACTTTCTATTAGAATTTGCCAACAACCAGATTTCTTTTACTTCGAGTGCTCCAAACGTTTCGTACTCAAGCAAAAAGAGAAAATTATGTAGATCGATTCTCTTTTTCTTCTATTACATTGTTGATATTGTAAGTTATCACGTAGTATATTACGGATTTATATTTTAGAAAGTTAATATCATTAAATCATTTTAAACATGTAATTGTACATATGTATATAATAATTTTAATATGCATTTTATATTGGAGAATTCAATAATTTAATCTGGTTTACTATGCCTAACATGTCGTGTGTATTCGAGTCAGCCGTCACTAAAAAAAATAGAAAATAAAATAAATAAAAATAATAAGATACAAGCTTTTATTTATGCGAAAAGAAGGAACTCAAATGTTGAAAACAATCTTTCCGATTACAATAAAATGCATGGTTCGAATAAAAGCTTGGGAGCCTTTACCTTCTAGGAATATTCTATATGTTTAAGAAAATATACACAAAATATAAGGTGCTATATAAGGCGCCCACGCCTTTATTCTAATTACTTCAAGTATAATAGTAAAAAATCCGTTCTTTAAATTCTGATGAATCTCCACGTTCCAGACTACTCTGAATCCACAAATAAACTCTTCTGGAATTGCGCCATATGGGAATAAGATAATTCAGAAACGAAATAGGTTAGGCAAATATTTGGCGTCAGGTTTTCATTCCCAAACTCTTGATTTAAATCAAACCTTGGAAGAAGGCAAAATTTTCTATTTCTGAACATGATAACTTAAAAACGCAAAGGGCTAGAAAAGTGGAATATTTCATATGGTTTAAAAAATAGAATTGTATAGGAGTATGAAAATTTGGACCAACTCCATGAAATAGTTGATTATCCGACTATCTGTTTATTCGGCGAATGTGAATGGGATTGTTCAAAGATGCTGTGATGTATTTCAGTATAGCATGAAGAAACTGCGAGCCTTATTTTTCAAAAATAATATGTTTATTGAACGCCTTCCACAGCACAAGCATGTAAGACAAACACATAAACTTACATCAGAAACGTTACATCACTGTCTGACATCGAATTCCATTATCCTTCTCCGTTGCTAGGCAACGATAGCAAAAGACAAATATATCGTTGCCACTCTATTTTTATAACCTTTAGAAAAGAATTAATGCCAAACGATATTTTTAAATTAATTTCCTTTACAGCCAAACGATATTTTTAAATTAATTTCCTTTACAGCCAAACGATATTTTTAAATTAATTTCCTTCATGATAAAACGAATTTTTATCTAATTAATTTCTTTTCTTTAAATATTTTAATAATTCTACAAATATATCTTTTTTTATTCGTTACTAATATTACAATGCAATTAGCTGAATGGAAGAATTTTTTATATGAGCTGTACTCCGAAATTCTAGATTTGTATGTAACTTTGAACTAAATACATAATTGCTGTCCCTGTGTATGTGAACACGATAACTCCAAAACACAACAAGAAAAATAAATAAAATTTGGTGTGTAGACTTGACATCCAAAGTGTATATCTGTTACAAGTTTTGGACCCAGTCGTTCAAATCAACTAGGTATAAAATACGTACTTTAGTTTTTTTCTCTCTACGCTGGAGCTAAGCACAAAATTCACAATATTACAATAAAACCTGTTTAAAGCGATATTGTAGGGATCTAGAAAAAAATATTGTTATAGACAGGTTATCGTTGTAGACAGTTAGTGCTTTTGAGCTTTAAACGTGTAGGTGATATAATAACTAATTTTATTGCTCTTATTAAATCATCTTACAATTCCTCGCTGATATAAAATTGTATTTTATAAACTTTAAGTTATTTAAACATTTTTAAGAATTTCGAAGTGAACATTTTAGTTAACATTTTTACCAACAATAAAAGTATACATAAAAGAAAGATGTAAGCATAATTTTATTTTATAATAAAGCCAATGTTTTACTAATGTCTTCAAATGCCACTCATTTACGCCGAGCCGTCGTATATTTATGGCTTTAATACACCAAAAATGAACTTAAAGGAACAAGTGGTCAGTCGAAAGTGCTAACTGAGCAAGAATTAGTTCGACGTGCCCAACTGGTGACAAGCATGTTTGTAATTCCAATCACTGGCCGTCCTCTCCCTCCTGATTCCTCTATTATCTCGCATTCTGCACCATGGGTGTCCTTTTCCAAGGAAAACATCGGTATTACAAAGTAGCAACTATCTAATGAGGTAAAACTATCGTTATACAGGATGCCCACACTTATCGTAATCCAATAGCTAATTTCTATACCGTTAGAGAAAGACATATAGTATCAATTGGAAAAATGCTTTAAAGGAAGAGAAGAATTATATTTCATGTTTTTTGAATCACTAAATATATTTCTGAAAATGTTACGAATTCTAATTTTGTATACGGTCCCGGTCCTATCAGTCATATTTGGTAAACTATTTTTCACACACTAACATTTTAAACATAAAAATTTCCACTCTTCTGCGACTAAAACTAACTAACTTATGGAGCTTTGAGTTTCGTAATTTTAAACTAATCAGCGGCATCGACGAGTAAATGATACGCACTGATTGGTGGATCGTCTTCGAGGCGGCTGTTGAAATGGTGTCAAGTAGTCTAAGTCAGCGATGTTCGAAGCTCAATAACTCGATCAATTTTAATCGCAGAAGTGTGGAACTTTTTTTTGTTTAAAATGTTAGTGGGTGAAAAATATTTTACTAAATATGACTGATAGGACCGGGGGACCGTATAAAAAATTAAAATTCGTAACTTTTTCAGAAAACACAAAATATAATTTTTTACCCTCTTTTAAAGCATTTTTTAAAAATTGGAACTATATGTCTATCTCTGATGGTTTAGAAATTAGCTATTGGACCAAGATAAGTGTGAACACCCTGTATATAGGTGCATCTAAAAAGTTATTATCACTATAAGGTGGTATAGAATACCTTGAGTAAATAGGAATTCAGCCGGGACCAAATAAAATATCGTTATAGGCTTGTTCATCGTTATAGATAGTATCGTTATATACAAGTTTCACTGTGTATGAATACCGAGATAGCAAAGAAGGTTGCGGAAAGGTTGCCATTTCACTTTCCATAGGCTGTCCGCGAAAGCATTTCAGCTCAAACCGTTTCGGAAACCATTGCTGCAAGGTTTTCATAGAAAAGCTTTTTATGATTTCATGATCAACCTCACCGACAAGGTTTGAACGACAAGTCCGCGCAAACCATTTTGGAACCCATTCTCGCAAAATTGACGGAGGAAAGCTTTTTATGAACCACCTGTCCTATTGTGTGTAGACCCGTCCGGTATAGTGGATATTGCGTTTGGCTTCCAACTCTATGAACGCGGGTTCGATCCCTGGCTGGGAGGAATTTGAAGTTTTGTCACAATCTACAACGAAGTACAAGTAAGGTCAATTGAAAATTAGATTAATCAAATTAATTTAAATTAATGATTAAGATTTGATTAATTAAGATTCCTAATTGAGAGAGAGAGATCTAATTAATTGACATTCCAGATAACTCTATGTTGGATTAAGATGACGTCAGAAGAAGGGGGATAAAAAAGGGGTTGATCCCCTCTGTAGGAGTACGGCTTTAAAGAGGGGGTGAAAAAAGGGGTTATTGGACTCTTCTGTAGGAGTACGGCTTCGAAGGGGAGTTGTATTTTGTCCGCCGAAGGAGGGCTCTTAACAACCTTCTGAAAGGGCTGAAACAAGATTGGGAAAATCTTACTGAAAACCTTACAGAAAACCTTGTTTCTTGTTAACTAGCGGACCTTTCCGTTACCTTGCCGAAAGGTTCAACCCTTGTCAAGGAAACCTTTGTGACAACTCTTTACCCTTGCTGACGACAAGATTTCCAAAACCTTTTAGACAAGCTTTCTTTGCTATCTGAGTATATGATACAGCCGAAAAGAAACCACCCCCGTTGAATATAAAAGTGTTTGAATGCTCGATATTAGCCACCGTGCCGACATAGCATCCTTATTCACTGCAACTATCAGCATAGCTTATCGTCAGAAGACCGTTGATCGTGTGCGAAGTACTCGCACCAGCGCAAGCAGGCAAGCGAGCAGCAAACATGTCGGACACCCAATCTGCCGAAGCGCTGGCATGATAAAAGCATCGGAGTGCTCTCGACAAAAAGCTTTTAAGCGTGTTTAATTTAAGAGAACAAAAACCCTCTCCGCCTTCATTTGCTTCCTCTTCGGAATCCATTTGCTCCGGAGTGCGGCGCATTTTTTGCTTTGTTTTTTTCCTTGAAAAAATATGGAGCACTGAGTAGTTGCGCTTTATGCAAAAGATCTTAAGAATAGCTTGACTTTTCTTCTTTAAAAAGCGAAGTGCGTTATGTTTTGCCATTCTTCAAATAGCGCAGAACTTGCAGCTTAAAGCGGAGATGTGTATGGATAATGTAGTAGCAGAGTGGCAATTTCTCGGCTTCGATACTGAAGAATAACGAGTTCGATATCGGCTGGAAACATCCCCCCCGGGACCCCCCCCGTGTGGGGGGGGGGGCGCTGTCGAGGATGCTGTTCCCTCCCCGTCGGGGCAAATTTTTGTACCCCATTCAGGCAAATGGCTATTCAACTAGTAGATAAATAAAAATCTGGCTAAAATTTGAGAGGATCATGATTACGCCCGTCCCCTTGTACAGCACGTCGTTCTCCCTTTGTTGCGGAGACCTGACAGACTCTAACGCCATTCCAGGATCTGGCTCCGTCAGATATCCTCTGTGAACCTGGGCCTGATGAATATTTAATCTGTCAACATTAAATACGCTTATCTCTGCTGTAAAGAAGAAGCAGAGCAAATTTTATTTCGCCTTATTCCTAATTATCATTTGGCCGCGATACAAAATTGCTTAATCTTTCCTAAAATAAATTCGTGTTGCTCCAAAAACGAAACGTTGATTTAAATAAACAGCGCATTGCTTATCCAAATATAATAGGTAAGGTTTATTCGCCACATTTTGCTTTCGCATTTACAAAGAGAAAGCATTGCAATTTTCAAAAACTCGGCGTCGAAACATTGACACCACAACATGCTCCCTACGGGAAATCACAACATAATTCCTCACCAGTTTGGAATGGACATGTGCGGAAGGAGAGCATCCACATCATCACCACCCCAAAACCATCAAGTTCACTCCGACTTGCTTTGGCCCGCTGGTTCTTCCTCAACCCTTTCATGTTCACAACGTGTTTCGTTTTGAAAATTACTAAATTTATTTCAAAAATGAGTATTACACATGTAGCTGATCATAAATATGTAAAAGAAAAACAATTCTCATTTTTTGTTTTCAAGAAATCTGTGGTTTCACAGTGAAACCAATGAAAGGTAACGGGCTATTTTGCCTCCGAATAAGTTACCATCGAAATGCAATTTAAATTTTGTATTTAATTTATAAGTATACGCGAGAATTCAGAATATTCAACCTTCTTAAAATTCAATATTACTTTCGAAGATTCAATTTAAAAAAATATCATTTTGTGCAAGAACCCTCATCATGTTGTTTCTGTTGGAGATCGAAAGCAATTTAGCTCTTGCACTGCTGATATTTTTGTGAATACTAATGGTATTGAACTGGAATTTTCATATAAGTTGCCTTATATATCTAGCTCTTTTAGGTATGAAAGAAAACTTACTCTACGTTGCGCCCATGCGCAGTAAAAAAATGCTCAATGTGTGGTTTCACCGCCAAATCAATGAACGCGAAAGGGTTAACCATCTAGTTGCTTACTTTTTTTACATAATTCACATGGTCTATGAAGCCTTTAGCATATTTTTATGTTTTGATAGATGTTAAATGGATAATAACAATATTAATGATGTTAAACACAAATTATAATAACGTTATAGCAATAATGAAGAACAGGTTCCAGACTGAAGAATCCCCACCTTTTAGACGTCCCCGCATCTGAAAAAAACGTTTTTGGAATTATGTCTGTCTCTCTCAGTGTGAAAACGTTAACCCTGAAACGGAAAAAAGATTGAAAAAAAAATTGGTTTATGGTATTTCGTCCCAAATTGTAGATCTGTATTGAATATTGGATGAAATGCATCGATAGAATGTCTGTCAGTCTGCCCTCTCATGTCCGTATGAACATGATAATTCAAAATTAAAAGGAGTTAGATCTACAAATTTCGACATATGATTTTATTACAGTTAAGGTAAATCTATACCAAATTTGAACCAAATCCGTTAAGGATCGCCGGGTTAAATTTTCTATTTGTTAATCTATCTTTTCTTGGATATGTGATATGTCTTGGATGTTTGATAAATATATCAAGCTATATAAATGAAATTTAGTATGTTGTCTTAACAACAAAATTGTAAATTGGTTACAAATTATGGACTCAACCGGCCAGTGGGAAGAAGACCAAAATGCAGTGTTCATTTTTATCGCTACCCCAGGCAACACAACATGTTGTCCGATATTGTACAGTATTGTTCGATATTATATAATATTATATGAGATTGTACATTATACAATATTGCGAATATTGATCAATATCGTATAATATTATACAATATCTTTGTGCTACTGGGGACCAAATACTTGATAGTAGCTTAAACCAACTACTACCAAGCTTAACATAAAACTCTCCATATCGTATATCTATACGAAAAAGTTGAATAGAGAATATCCCCTCTGGTTTACAACGTCATTATAAAGCCTTTAAATATGCAGCTTTGTTACTCGTACAAAACTTGTATTCTATACCATGTCGTTGAACTTGGTATGTGATACGGAGTCTTCTTATGAGGGTGTGTTTTTGCTTTAAAACGACAGCTGCGAAGTTTTTTATTTCTTAATAGCGTGTAATTGTAAGCTGTGAAATGTGTTTGTGATTTAATCAAGGAGTGTTCGCTCGAGGCATATCAACTCAACTCTCCAATTCATTTGTCTTGAAGTATCCCTTCCATTCTTAATCCGTCAAAGCCCAAATTAATTTCAAGCATTCATTAATTATGTCCTGAATTATGAGATTAATTTCAGCAAATTTCATTAAAACACCAAGATTAAGACACTATGAAGTAAAATTTCTTTCCTAGAATAATCTTAATTTTCGCTCTCTTTTTTCAAGAAAAATAATTGAGACATCCGTCCAAAAACATTTACAAACACTTTTTTTATATAAATAAGCACTAAAGGATTTTTAAAATATAGTAAAATATCTAAAACATAAAGACTACTTTTGATTTCCTAGCATCACCTCGAAAATAAATCAAACGAAAAAAATAAAAATTTGAAAACGCCGACACTGACTTCAGAATCTAGCTAATGGGTTGAATATACCAGCTGAAAAATGTTTAGAAGTTTGGGAATGCATATTAATTTGTTAGACAAAGCAAAAAGAAAATAAACAATGGATTATGATCGGTGTAGCCGCGGAAGTGATATGTAACTGTCCTCAAATGAGGACGCTGGGCGTTAATGGGTTAAATCTCATTTCAGTATCTTCCTGTTCAGCGTCTTTCTTGATCTTCCGTCGATACGTATTGCAGCGGGAGAACTTCTTAACGTTTCTTGGAGTTTGTGGGGCTATTAGAGAACCCTAGGGAATCTTGATGTTCTGGAGCCTTTACGGCCCCATTCCATCTTGTTGTCGTCCAGGTGCCTTTTTAAAATTTATTTTTGAGAAGAAGCCAAAACGGCGGGAAAAGAATAATTGATTCTCGGCAAAAAAGAAATGAAGTTTTCTAAGTTTCTGGTGTATTTTGTATTAAAGAGGATGATGAAGTAAGTGGAGATAAACTTAATAACTAGTTTTCCAGTAATTTTGAAAGAGAAATTAATTTCTCTGAGTAGTTCTCTTGCCCAAAGAATAAAACGTTGTTGCCGTATTCTCGTGATCTGTAAAAGCATTTGAATCTTCAGAGGATTATATGCCAAAAATACAAATGCGTGATTTGTATGGGTTTCAATCATTTGATCGATGAAAGTTTTAAGAAAAACTCTAAATAAAATGAAATTTTGCATAGAAAATAGGGACAGAGAATATAATATATACAGTTTCACTTGCTGTCGACGAAATTATAGCCTAGACAAGGAAAAAAGATTTACAAGATTAAAATTGACGCCATTATTTTTATTGTTTAATTGACGCCATTATGTTTAAATCAGGCGAATATACTTGTCTAATTCAAAATAATTTACTATTTCATTATGAATAGTCAAGAAAAGATAAAATGTTTGTTTAAAATGAATGGTTTATACTTATGATAACACATCAATTTTAACTTTTAAAAGTAACTGAGATATATTTAAAATTGTTTAATGGGATTATTCAGCCATTCTATGAATTGTTTTTTTGTCGACGTATCACAGCTTTAAGGAGATGCAGGTTTAAACTTCCTATTTTATATACAAAAGAGACGAGATATAAATGCTTTGCACTTTAAGTTAGCATGAAAAAACATGGATATTTATAAAAAAAGTATTTTATAAGTAATAAAATCAATATACATAAACTTTAAGCACATAAAAATGGCTTTCCAAAACATAAAATAGCTTTCAAAGTTTAAATAGCTTTTTATCGAATTTAATCTGCAGGTTGAGTGTTCTTTTCAAAGTTATTTCATTAAATTACAACATTACATCAACACCTTTATCTCTCCATCTCTCTTTACCTTAAAAATACAGTATCCTAAACCATTTCGACCGGTAACTATTATCCCTGAAATTTATAATATGTGTAAGGTGTAAAGCATCAACAACTGAATTTCAACAAAAGATAAAAGGAACGTATTGGATAAGTAATTCTAAACCAATCATCATCCCAGATGCAGCAATAAAAATGTGGTGTCTACAAGTTAAGTATGAATAATTATAAATGTTTCATTTTGTTGTCAATAAACAATAAGACTTTTTCAAATCTTTTTGGTTGAAAAATGGATCTCTTACCCCATTTTGGCACAAAAAAATTACACTTTCACGACATATGGATTAATTACAACTAGCAAAATTAAATAAACATGCGATTATTTAATTAGCAGAGTTTCTTTCATGTTTGAAACTCCAAAATTCTGATTCTTGACCGATTCAATATCACCACCCGTCGTTTAAGAAGCCCCGATCTATAGAGATCTACCCACCTTGTTCATATACGTCTTTCAAAGATCCAATACGGAGATCAGAACCGACGCAACCCGAAAGCCGAGTATCCCCCACCGAAATCAGTCTAAGTGGAAATTTGCATTCTGGCCATCCGAATTAGATGAATTATATGCTCGGCCGTGCAATTCGACGATTATATTATTAGGTTGTCTGTATAGAGGACAGGGGATGGTCAGCCTGCATCTGGATGCGATTCTGCTACCATCATTAGCGACAGTTTCCAAATTTGCCTATTAATGTTACCCGAGTCCTGATGCAAATTGGATGTACCGGCAGGTTTCCCTTGATTGAATCGGGGCACGTCGAGAATGCATTGGCAACAGGTAGATTAGGTTGCAAGTGTTCGGTGGATCCTTAGTGTGAGTGTTGGGAGACGTCAGTGGATCCTTGTTGATGATCTTGCGTTCTTTCAGATTGGTTAAGGTCGTTGAAGCTGCTTGTTTTAGATGTAATATATGTGTTAAGGGAATTATATTTGCAAACTATAATAATATAAACAGTGTCATTGAATGTACCACGCTAAACAGTAGGAATAGAATGCGGCTTATCTGTCAGTTACATGAATATTAATTTTTGTTTTTGTTATTTATCTAAACTTATTTATAGTTTTACTGATGTTGTTTCCAATGAAACATTCTAAATTGAAATAGGTTAGGTTTTTATTTATGTTGCACTTCTTTAGTCGCGTTGAGGGTGGAATTTTCGTTAGTGGCGGAAGTTACGGGAGCACGATGTACAGGAAAACGAAAGTAGGAAGTTAGTCGATAAATAGGGGCAATTGTCAGGGACCTATACTGGTAGAGTTAGTAGGGATAAGGCCCAATGCGCTCTGTGCCATGATGTTATAAAGAACAAGGTGAAACACGAATTTTATTTTTTAATAAAATTCGAATAAAATCCTTTTGCGAACAAATTTTAAAACATATATATGTGTGTGTCTTATGTGTATATGTATATCTTATATCTAAACGTAATTCATTTTGAATGTACTTGTTCAAGTATTGTGCTGATAAATATTTTTTGCGATAATCATAGTGTAATCAAGTATTTTAAATGTTTTAGAATAATTAAAGGCTAATCTTTTGGTTTAGTTTATCACTCGCTCAAAACAAGTATAATTTTCAAAGCGCACTCATCAATACTCAACCCATTTTTTTACTTACACAAGTAGGAATAGAAACTGCCGCTCTCATACAGTGCAATTTTCCAGCTAAATATGTTACCGCGCGATGTAATCATATGATAACTTTCAGTTGGAAGCTTAAGTGGCTCTCTTATAACAATTGGAATTTATATATATATATATAAATTATTATATATCTTACAACTTGTTAATATATATATTAACAAGTTGTAGAACAATGTAAAAGCCAGATAAGATCATGTGTAAGCGCCAAGCAGTCATAGTATGAGTTACAAGAGTTCTTGTGCCGCTGGTGCAACACGATGAAATGTGAAAGCACAAGATAAGATTGCGATTTCGGACGTCAACGGATGCAGTTGATTTCTAAGAACTTTAAATTCTAGACTATTATTCAGAAACGACGGAATTACGACAACGATGATAAAATCTTATAAATATCTGTGTACATAATCTGAATTTTAGTTATTAAAACTATTTGAAAGTTAAACTAGAACTCTCATCTATATTGTGAAATCAAATACTACGATTAAGTAGTAATAATTTGAAATAACGAGCTAACGACTCAGTGAAGTAAACCTTAAATAAAATAGTCTCCAGGTTAATAGCAAATAAAGAGGAAAGAAGAGAATTACTAAATTTTAACACATGTTAAGTGTCGATGCATTAGAGTATCGAATTTCGCCACCGAAGAAAGCACACTAACACTTTCAAAATGGATTAATTTTAAAGCATCAGTCAAATTGGCTCCATTTGTCCATTAAAAGGTCACAGCAGTGGCCCTCTAACATTCCTCTAAATGTGTCCGTAATTAACATTTTCCACTGAAGTGTTGTCTTCGTCATCTGACAATGTTATAAAATCATGAGGCCAGTCTCAAAATAACTTCCGTGTAACTTCAAAACTGGAAGCTAATCTAAGGAAACAACTGTCATAGATTGAAACATTTCTATTGAAGGAATGAAAAAATAGACAATGCTGATATCAGTCTTTTCTTTTTACAAGAAACGCAGAAATTACCAGAATTGTTGAATGGAGGTTTGTCCCTGTGTTGTGGCATTAAAACCAAGTAAAATAAACTGACTAAAACCAAATTATCTAAAAATATTTCTTGATAATAACTTCGCCAAGCTTGTTCCAGCTCCTATATCATAATTAAATGGGGCAACCGACGCCAGCCGAAAGTTGGCATCATGCCTTTTCTACAGTTTAATGAAAGATGGGACAATTACTGCACAAGCGATAAATCAACAAAGTAATTTCCAGAAAGATACTTTTTCAGTGAACACACCCCTTGAAAGAAAAGAATAATTGTTTCTCTTTTTGTGTTGGATAACAATGATGACTCGAATAAAATTTTTCGGATGTTCAGTTAGATGACGTTATCAAGAAAACTTCAGAACAGTTCTTGATTGGTTGGGTATCTATTTTTGAAGATTGTTGAAAGAGAAGTTGGATAGTTAGTTGTAGATCACATAACTTATTTTTGCTAGTTGATTTGATTAAGTTGGGAAGTCTGTCGTAACTTGGTGGCAAATTCTTTGCTTCGACAACTGTTCAAAATGAAGAGGTGATTGATTGATTAGTTGGGGTTTAATGGCGCAAGGGTCAGACCTCGCTATGCTACTCCAAAAGTATGGTGAGAGTTATAGACAAAAGTTAAAATTTGATAGAGTCGAAAACAAGTCCGCTGAAAGGAAGCAAATGTTGTTTCTTGATAAAAGATCCAGGTGAAGAAAAGTGCAAAAATTAAATAAGATGGGCAAAACTAATAGCTTTCAAGAAGTTAAAAATAATTGGGCGGGGATATTCTCCAATCAAGTCGCGAATGTTTAAAGATGACGTGCCAAAAGAAAAGTAATTATAATGATTAAAAATGGAGTATTCAGCGAAGATAAGAATAACGGTAAAATAGTGTTGCCTGCTGTGTAAGTGGGGCATCGTCCGCCAAGTAGAAGGTGTTTTTGCCGTAAACGGTTATGTCCATTCGCGTCAGCATGATATCAAACTCAGGCACTGCTACAAGAAGCCAGAAACGTTTCAATGGATGAATGATACGAAGCTTCTTTCGGATCTATAGATCCCAAGACATTTGCCACTATGAAAGGACATGAAGGGAAATAAATTTCTTTGTATCAGAATAGGATAAAGGACGTTGCACAGGAATAGAAGCAGCATCAGTCATCGACTAATCAGTTGCCATTAATTCCAACATGACTAGGGATCCGAAAATATAAAATATAGAAAATAAATAAAATAAAACAATATAAACGAAAATAAATAAAATAAATAATTATAATAAAAATGAATAAATACAAAAATAAATAAATAAAAAGTAAATAAGAAAAAACTAAATTAAATTATTAAATAAAAATTTTTAAAAAATAAAAAAAATAAAAGTGAAATGTAGCGGTACATCTTTCATTTCGGTCAGTCCATTCTGTCACGTTATGCATGTGAAGTGCACAGCGATAATTTTTCAATCTAGTGCGTTTCTTGCAGATAAAATAAACCAGACACTACGTTCTTCCCTTATTTTTCCACAGCATGGGAGCGTTCTGTGGAAAATTGCGCTGTGCTTCGTCGTACAGTTTAGAGAATGAAGTATGACACTTTGGACCTCTTCCACTGACCGATCGATTTAAAATTATAATCGATTAAAGTTAAAATAATAATCGATTAAAATTTCATATAGATTTCCAATTTGAGAGCGAAGGCCACATACAGAATTTTCTAGCTAGCTACGCTTTTTAGTTATTATTTTCACATACACACGGATAGACAACCCTACGGACAGTCAACAAGTAGACTGATTTGATCAGGAATTTGATGAGGATATACAATTATGGTGATAAACCTAAAGCCGGATTATTTCAAGTTTTCTATTTATCGTGCTCTCGCGCACGTGGATGGACAGACAATTAGGCTTCCCTTAAAAGGTTTTCGCCCTAAATCTGATAAAAATTTATAATATCAGTATTAAGACCGTATACAAAATTTCATTCGTCTTGCTTGCTCTGTTTTTGATTTACCATGTTCACGAGCAGGTATATTTATAAAATGTTTTTCAGAGTCAGGTTGGAGATTTATCTTGAAGTGAAATTGTATCAAAATCTTGAATGTACTTCTTATACAGGAAAATGAAACATATATGGTTAGTGGCATTTGGCACTTGAAGGGGATACCTGAAAAGTATCCATGAAACTGAAATGGGTACTTTATTGTAGCAAAAACAAACGAAATTGATTGGCGAAGTTTAAATCTGTAGTTGCTCTTGTGACATTAACTGCAAGTGACCATGTCTGGCTGGAGAGACAGCGCCCCCTGGTACTGTTAACATTCAGTAAAGACCAAGCGAGATGGTTTGTCAACGAATAATTCTCTTTTTTTATGTTTTGTTTAATTTTGAAATTATACGTGTACATTAGTGTGTGTGTAGCGTAAACATAAATAAATAATTGTTATACTAATTGAACTGTTTATAACCGATCCACACAAATCTATTTTTGGTTTAGAAACTGCAGCATTATCATACCGAAGTTCAACAATAAATGCTGAAAAATCATTAAAAATAAATTGAAACATCTGCCAAATTTTTCCCTTCGCAAAACAATCGATTCAAAGTCTGACAAATCATAGCAATCCAAGATTTATGGAAACGGATTTGATTACTTGCGATTATTTATATTTTAAAAATCATTAATAATGATGTAAAGGCCATTTCTTCCACAGAAATACTTAAATATGCTTTCATTGAAAGAATTTTGAAAGATGCTTGAAAAAACTTAACACCATTAAAAAGATCACATATTTCTGAAGCTAAAAAGTTAATCAATCAAGCTCAGTTTTTAAACTTCATTCGAGTCACGTGACAAACTAAGCTCCACATTCATCATGGTACGCAATCGGAAAGCATTCATCATTTTTTAAACGCAGTCCTCTAAACATTGAAAAGTCCTAATTCCACTTAAAGAAATGCATTACGATCGATAATGTTTTGACACCATTTACGGTGAAGCAGTTTATCACGAAAATATTTTATTCAAAAATCTACTTTGCAGGTTCGGAATATAATCTGAATAGCACTTTAGAATTCCTGTTCCTATTAACTTTTTTCTACTTCAGTTTTTTACGCCTTTTGTTGAATTTGCGAGATTTTTGTCGCATGAAGTGTTGTAGCGAGCAAAATCTCTGGAGTTAAGGAAATTGGAAAAAAGGATTGACAGCATTCGTGAGCAACAGCAAGTAAGGACAAGAATCCTTAAATAGCTTGACAATGACAGAGGAAAAAACACGCAATTCATAACAAAAAAAACAAATGAAAATTGTCAAATTTGAAATCTCACTGGCCGAGATTTTGACATTATAATGTAGTAGGTATTATAAACATTTTTGACATGAATACAGCTTATTTTGAAGTAATATGCTGTAGTTTAGATACATTAACGCCCCGTTTTTGAAGCTACTAGAGGGAATTTTGACAGGAATGGATGTCATAATTGTGAACCGTGGTCAGCTGACGAGAACGACATATGAATCAACATCCCTCTCTCAAAACTTCCATACAACACCTGACGCCATGGTTGGTTCTTGGTAAAGTCTTGGCTCCGGAATTGGATTCGAAGGAATATCTTCTGAGTATACTAGCCTAATGCACGCTAATTCTGTAGAGGTGTTAAACGACGGAATATCTTC
>BGPR01000745.1:180090-218420 GCA_013235015.1 Araneus ventricosus
AATTATGGTAGCCTTTCCACAAAATGAGGCTCTTATTTTAAGTTAACATTGAGAGTTACAGCAATAGGAACATCAAATTCTATATAAGCTATAACATTAAAAAAGACTACTTTAAACATTAATTAGCATCTTCAAACAGAGTGATGGGATTTTGAAGAATCGCTTTGACGAAGCATTACGCCGGAAGTCGGTCGGTATAGCGGAAGTTCTGCATTACCCTAAATAAAAAAACGGAAAACTAGACCATACGAGAAAGACGAGGAGAAAACAGTCCGTTAGGTTTATATTATGGCAATAGTCATGTTGACTTCTTGATTATTAAACACTTATTTTCACACTTCGTTTATTATTTCGTATTAAAACGTTAGATCCGGAATACTTTTTCAGAATAAAATAGCTCATAGGTTAGGGAGTAATGAAGCTTTGATATCAGTAATCTATATACAAAATATTGAATTCTAAAATCATGTACTTTTAAGCAAAAATGTTCAGATACTGCATCAAAGAATGATTTCGATTGACTTACAAGACCCAAGGGAAACAAATTCCGATGGCCACGTTCTAACAGTGCAACACCTCCAATTTTCTGTCCTTGCGGAACATACACCCAAATCAGCCGTTCTTCTTGACAATAAAATCCATGAAGAACTTACTTTTGTCCACATCTGGTGTATTGTTTCGAATTAAAACGTTTGACCTGGAATACTTTTTCGGTCTTAAAGGGCTCATAGGTTAGGGATGAAGCTTTGATCTCAGTAATCTCTCTGTAAAACATATCGATTAATAAAATCACACACTTTTAAGCAAAAATACTCAGATACAGAATCAAAGAACGAATTCAATTGGCTTACACTACCAAGGGAAAAAAATCTCGATGGTCACGTTCTAATAGTACAACAACTCCGATTTTCTGTCCTTCCCGAACATCCACCTAAATCAGCCGTTCTACATTCAGATCACACAGAGGCGATCGGAAGTCTATAATTTCGTTAGAGTGACGAATAAAAAATTATTTCCGTGACTACGTGACTTAGTGTAAAAGCCATGAAATCAATTTACAATCACTTTATTTTTTCGAGTCGAGAGGAATTCGAATACATTTTTCCTACTTCTCTTTATGAAATCGCAGGCGAAAATATCGCATTTTGATGTGCGTGTTCAATCGAGTTTGTTGCATCAATAGGTAGTATGATGCGATTTTTCCAAATTCAAAGCACGTTTGACTCGAATCATTGAAAGTGTTCTGTTGGACGTCTCCCGCTTGCAATGGAATTAAATGTTGACTTGGGTGAATGTAGAATTTTCGTAAAGTAATTCTTTAAAATTCATTTTGAATTAGTGAATACTCGCGAATTTTGATCTTTGCCTAAATTTGGTAACAGTTATTTTGTTTGCAATCTAATGATGGTTATATTAGGAAAACAAAAAAATCACGATTTTATTTGTTTAATTTTGGTTACTGAGATTAATGTTTGGTTGTTAAGAAAATAAGATAAATAAATGGGTATTATAAGTCCGAAGCCAAATTTGGTAACAATTTCATCTGAAATTTGTTAAAATTTTGTTTTATCTTATAAAGCAGCAAATGTATTTGTGCTAGTGTTTAAGGAATAAATCGTTGGTATAGAATGCTTTTGTGTGTAAAACATTTTTCTGAATTTGTACGTAAAAGTTTGGAGACGTGATTTAAATATTACGTTGTAATTTATACATCACTTTAGTTATTTAAAATAGTCCTGCTTTCATTATAAAATTTATACAATGAAATTAGTGGAACCTCCAAAACAACTTTATTGTGCAAGAATTTTACTCAGCCAGGCTCTGTGTTTTATGAATATTTCATGAAGAATCGCAGTGTTTCCATAAAACCGAGTCAGAACTATATTTTAACTATTGTTTTTGTAATAAACCTAAAATATATATAAATTATTCATACCCATCAACATTTCAGCCTAAAATTAACCTATTGAACTTTCTTAACAAATTAGAAAACGTATAAGTCATAGTTACTAAGAAATCAAATAATGTTTTTTTTTTATTTTCAGTGTAGAATTATTAATCCTTTTTTACATTAATTCATTTATTTTTCTTCTTCCTTTTTTATTTTGGTCATTATTTTTGAATACTTAATCGTTTTATGATATTACAAATTCTGAACATGTGCTTAGGATTCTTTGGATATTGAAAACTTCAAGCCGGGACATGGTATCAAAAATTTGGACTGTCTCAGCTAATCGGGATTTAGCTTATTCGAACGTCAGACCGGGTGTATTAACGTTGTCATAAATAATGGAACGAGCACGACGTAAGATAATAATAATATTCACAGAAATTAGCATACTGACCTGCCATTAATCGCAAAAACTGGGTAACCAAGTTCTGTATTTACAAAAAGATAATTTTTTAAACCTACTACAAAATTTTTAATTTGTAAATTTTTAAAACCTACAATTAAAAATTAAATCTATTTATTTTTAATTAAATATTCTAAAGTAGATAACTCTAAAATCTTATTTTTAAAATTTTTTATTTAAACAATTTACCTACAAATAAAGACAAAGATAATAATAGCATTTATTTCACTAAAAGAAGAAACATATCCCTGTCGAATTTTCCCCAACTAATCATGACGTCAGGTCACTTTAGATTTAAGAATGTTTAATATTACTTTCATATTGCATGGTTTTACATATCTACCTATAAATAAATTTACTCTTTGCTAAGTTTATTTTGGTATATTCTGTGTGTGAAAAAAGTATTTTATTTGGCTTAACCAACGATAATTTCAACATCGTGTAAAACATTGTCAGACACAGGAAAATGACTTTAAAGTTATTTTTTTGAAAATAATGCATGGGATTTAATAATAACTTTTTATTAGAACGTTCAAGAGCGAATTTTTATTAATTTATAAATAGTTAACTTCTAGGTTAAAGAGTTGTATAATAATATAATTATTGTCCAATCAATATAATTATTTTTAGAAAACAAGAACCCTCGACTTTTATAGCATTTATCCGTTTTAAAATCGTCACTAATAGCCAATGAAAAGCAATATATTTAACTATCAGTACTTCTGATTGGTTACATGACAATATCCTCTTATGCTTACAGAAATTTCAACCAATTCTTCATATCTCGGAACAATAATAATCCACAAGCACTTGCTTTGTTTTATACGGAACTATATCACACAATTGTGCTTTTCACAACCATTACCACGTCAACACTTCATCACAGTTCTTTTATTCGTCTCAGGGGAGTTTTTTTTTATAAAAATGACTGTAAAAGTGCCAAAACAACACTTGCTCTGTTCTTCGGAACACTCAATTACTTTCGAACAGCGCTTTCCTGTGCTCGAACAAAGAAAAGCTTTCAGAACGCGCGAAAATTATCTCGCGTGTCACGTGGTCCTCACTTGTACCAATCATTGAGCTCAATTGCACTTTAAATTTAAAGCTATCTGCGTAGAGTTAACAACCGTGTTCTGTGTTTTGTCAACGGTTTCTCTATGATTAAGTGATGTTGTTCTCCGTGACCTCTATCAGGCCAAATGTGGGACTTTTGATCTGTGGTGTTTATTCAAAATAAAGGCTCACGATTCAAATGAAGCATTGAATGTTTTTTTAAAGGAACATATCTAGGTTCTTCTAAAAATGACCGCTAATTTAGGAAGTATTTATGAACATAAGTGGTCATATTTTTAAAGCTGTCTTCTTTTAAAGAGGGAATTTTTGCTTTTGCTTATTACTAACATAAAAGCCCAGATGTGTGTCTTGGTGACATCACCAACAATAAAACTCGCGCCATATCACTGCGAAACGTTAAACAGCATTATTTCATTGTTAGAGAATCTAAATTTCAGTAATTGTAAATTTATAATTAAAATTTAGTAATTTTAAAAATTTAGTAGTAAATTTAGTAATTGTCGTTCTAATTTGAAATTTAATAGCTCTAAAACAGTGAAATAAAATTTGCTATCGATTGATATAAAATTTATATCGCTATGATAAATAGTTCCCGAGAAATTTTAAATTATATTAATCATATATTTCAAATTAATTTCCGTTTTTTAATAGAAAGTAGTAAATCACGTCAGTGGTATATCATGCGCGTGATATAGCTTGGACGCCACGATGCGTCTGATTATTTATTGCGATCTTGATGATATAATTTGATAATATTTTTGACAACGTTTGATAAGCAGAGAAATACTTTGTTTTGATTAGAATTTCGAAAAAGAATTCCTTTGAAATTTTAACTTTTGACTTACGTTTGACAAGCTGAGAATTTCATGGTTATTGGATTATAATAAAATTGTTAAACAACGAAAAATACTTCACGAGAATGTTGTTTACCAAGAGATTTTTTGAATAAAGAAATATGTGAATAAAAAATATTTCCTGTTATAAAACATGTTTATTTTATTTATTTTCAATCAATGTTAAACATTTCTTTCGCATATATATATATATTTAAATACGTCAAATTTGACAGGAAATCTCTCGAATGAAGAGGCAATTTCACCCGTCATACCATAACGGGTGATTTTCTAGTTATAAAGAAATACATATTTAAAGCAGTGAATTGTGAAATATTCGGTAATTTTAATTGTGTTTTATTTAAAATTTAAATAGGTATAAAATATTCCGTAGATAGAACAATCTAAAAAATATAGTTTTTAATTTTTTAAAAATAAATAAAATGATTGTTATAATATATTTTGTAACTGATATAAATATCAGGAATATTCTTCCCTCATCTTTCTCGTCTACAATATGGCGTGTGTTGTGCTAACTTCGTCAAATAGTGCCAACTCGGTTTGGACCTCTTCCTCTTGATCGACTGAGCAGAAGATTTTACACTTTCAACTATTTTTGTGTCAAGTTGACAAACCAAATTTTATTTATCAAGATTGGTGAGTTTTTAATTTATCACCCTTACATGCACAAATGTAGACAAACCATCAACCTAATGATGGATTTGGTCCAAAATTAGGTTAAAAAATCCACATCTATTATTCTGGCTATAAAACCATATGCAAAATTTTATCCATCTAGCACATTGCGTTTTTGAAATATCTTTTTACACAATTCCAAAAATGATTTTTTTTCACACTCTGGGAGGTTTAAATTGCGAAGATCCATCAAAATGTTGAGGTCGAAAAATTTGGCTATTACAATAATTTCTCTGGACGAGTTTTCTGGTTTCTTTACTCGCATTAAAATCCTTGACTTTATCTGCTGGGATGCTGAACTTCCGCTTTGAAGATTCCATTGACTTATGTACCATTACACCGGAATTGCGTAGTCCCAGCATTTAAAAGTAAGCAAACAAAGCTAAAAACTCGTCCTTATGCTTCGTATACGAAAAAGGAAGAAACAAGAATTTTGACTCGTATAAGCAAGCTCGAGCAATTTAGAAAAATAAAATCGGAGTTGGTTTAGTATGTTCTGATATGAACGAGTTTTTAAACATTGTTTAATTAATATGAAAATGTATATTATTTAAAATTATATATTAATTGTTTCTTGAAAGTAGGTTTTCTTCTTTCTAATTTGAGCTTAAACATTAAGTGTCAGATTTTAAAAAAGGTTTGTGAACATCTGGTCATTTTGTCATCAAGGTCATTTTGTGAATGAAATTGACACATAAATGAAATTTGGGATATGGTTACATATTAATTTAGTCTTAAAATGATATTAAAATTTTTCTACATGTCATAATTGTATTCTGTATTTTGGGATTTGATTAGAGAATTCAGATTATTTATAGAACAAAACAACGTGAATAAAAAGAAATCCAACTTTCTCAAAAACACTTTAATGAAAACTTTAAACTTCAGTTTATGGAAAATAAAAAAATTATTCTATACAAAATAATTTTTATCGTTTGCAATTTAGATCTGCATTGCGGAAACCCATTTATATGGTGACTAGAAAAGCATCTCAAATGAAAATGGCCTTGGCAAAGAAAGAAAAAAAAGCACGGGAAAAAAAAGAATAACGGAAAACACTATTCTATTTAAACTTCTATCCGGTTAAAGAAAAATTCATTCACTATTCTAAAGTCCCGGGTAAAGAAGAAACAGCGGAATTACACAAGCTTAAAGCTCCAAACGAAAACTTAGATTATAATTTTTTTTTATAAAAAAAGAACACAGAGTAAGTAATTAACATTTTACGCCATTTTTTGGGTCTGTGTTCCAGACTTTAAAGACACAATAATCCCTTCAAAGTGCAGTGAATCAAACGGCTGCGCTTGCCATGCAAATCAGAGACGAAACCAGAATGTGAAAGGAAGTTTTTTGTTTCGTTCTAAAAACCGATTTTTTTTTTATTTATTTAAAATTGTTTTCTTTTAGTTTTTTTTCCATGTCAAAGCGAGAGTATTTAATTTGTGTTATTTAATTCGAAACACAATACAGCTCGTGCTTCCTTCTGTACAACTACTTTTACGGATTAGTTTGTAATTGAATTAATCATTGAAGCCTTAGATTTTTCATAGTGTCTTCTCACTAAAAGATAACATAAGACATTTGAGTTAATTTTTTTTCCTAATTTTCTTGCCTAGGTTGTTTAGTTTGTAATTAAGAAGTAGGAAAAAGAAGAAAAGACTATTTTGTGTGTTTGAAGTTTATGTCTGCTCTGATGAATTAAATAATTAGTTGCCTAGCTTAGAAACTCAAAACTCATTCAAGAAAGATAATGCAAAGAAATTTGTGTTGAAGAAGAAATATCGAGTTCTTGAAAAATTTGTGTCATTAGTCCAAGTAATGTCAAAACTTTCTTTTTTGCATTGAAACATATATTTGTAGCATAATATGAAAGTTGAAAATTAAAAGTATAAAAAATATTCTGTCTTGAAATTTTCTCAACATTTGAAAATGTATGCTTTCTTAAAAAACTAATTAGTGTAAAACAAGTTTGACTGAATAGTTTATGTTACAAACGAAAAAGTATTTTTCAGTTACTGTGAAGAAGAAATTAAAATTTAACTTTTCTGCGGTGAAGACTTGAAAAAAAGTAAAAAAAAAATTCTGTCGATTTTTAATTACAATTTTGGAAATGAGAGAAGTCGTAAAAATATTTTGGTTGATGATTTCAAAAGTAGATTTAAGTTTAATTTTATCTAAGCAGGGTTTTTTTTCATATTTTGAAAATAAGTATTATTACTAATATTGGACTAATTTATACGTCACGTAGTATCTTTCTGAATGAAGCCATGATATACCTCTCTCTTCATTAAATTTTATTATCACCATTACAACTGACTTTTTTTTTAAATGCTTTTATTGCAAATGCATTTTGAATAATAAATTAAACCCAATTTTCTTGATTGTGCGTTTAAAATAGGTTTAGTGAGGAAGAAATCGTAAACTATTTTTTCATGCTTTTGTTATTTTTAAAAAAAGCTTATAGAGTCTACGAGATTTTTTTTATATTTCCATTGTAGTTTATTTTTAAAACACTCGCAATACGTGTTTAGGTATGTTTTAAAGGAATGGAACTTTTAATGGCTTTATTTAAAACAACATCGTGTATAGCAGATTTTTCTTTGCATCTTTTAAAAATACGTATTGTATAGCAACGGATTCGGAAACCCTCCGCGCTTTTGCGCATGCGCAGGGCGGAGTTATTTTCATCAAAATAAGGGGAAAGTGAAGAATGGAAGGATGATGTTTACATTTTACTGAGCGTTATCTAACAAAGAACTGCGGAAATGCGCTCATATGACTCATTGTCTGACACACCTTTCCGGTGTAAAATCGTCCAAAAGTGGTAGTCTCGGAATCCGTTGCTGAACTATAACTGCATTTATTTTCAAAACCAGTGGATATTTGTATCAACAGAAAAAAAATGATAAAACTGCATTGCATTCTAATACCGTAAAATATGAAATAATTGTTAAATTAATTTATGATCAAAGAACTGCCTTTAGTGCAACTTGCAACTGCAATGGGCGACTAGTTTTCATTAAATAGGATATAGTAATCGATTTCTTTTGAACAAAATTTTTATTTCTTTCAACATAATGTGATACTTTTCGGCAATTAAAAGAACATAAATAAATTAAAAAGAATTTCATTGAGAATTTAAAACGTTTCTTCCTATATGGAATTTATGTACACGTAAGATAATGTTGCTGATACGTGACTCACGTTATCAACAACCATCATCTGTTGTATGTTTCTGTATACAATCCCATTTTTTTGCATATCTTAAGAATGTTCCTAATTACACAGTTTTTTATCTAAATTGCTTAAAAGTATTTCCTAAATTGAAATATCATCGTTAAGTGTTTCAGAAATTTTGAATTTTATTTTACTTTTGCTCTGCCACAATAATCTCTACTACAATAATCCAAATATTTTGAAAATTTTATACGTTTTCCATATCCTGCCACAATAATCTCTACTACAATAATCCAAATATTTTGAAAATTTTATTCGTTTTCCATATCCGGCCACAATAATCTCTACTATAATAATCCAAATATTTTGAAAATTTTGTACGTTTTCCATATCCTGCCACAATAATCTCTACTACAATAATCCAAATATTTTGAAAATTTTATACGTTTTCCATATCCTGCCACAATAATCTCTACTACAATAATCCAAATATTTTGAAAATTTTGTACGTTTTCCATATCCTGCCACAATAATCTCTACTACAATAATCCAAATATTTTGAAAATTTTGTACGTTTTCCATATCCTTTCACTCTGCAGCAGCCTTGGCCAAATTGTGCGAATTGTGGAAGAAGGAAATTGTGCGATATATTTTTCAACGTATTGCTGTTCAATGTTTAAATTACATTGGCTGTAATTTCCTTATTTATTTTTACTATCTAAGAGCTCTTCCAGAATTGTGCTATGCTCTTACTGCTATCCAGACATGTGTACTTTTAACACTTTCTCTTAATGGGTCATGCAATGATCTTAAAACTAATTGAAACGAATCTATTAGAATCTTGAGTAATTCTCGATTAAAGAAAATAAAAATGAAGTAAAAATAATTTAGAATTCTAGATTCTTCAATTTAGAAACCATCTTTTCATGCCTGTACCCCAGATAGCACGCACACTTGCGGCAAGTGTGATTTTTCTTCATATTAGCTTGTCATGACAAACTTGACGCGACAGCTTTGCAACGAACTTCCTGCAAAGTAACAAAGCATAATCGATCACCCTCCTTGCCATCCAAGTTTGCTGTAAAGTTGACACGGCACACTTACACACAACGACCTGGATACAATTTATATATCTGGTTTTGATCTTTGTCTCTGATTTAAAAAGCACCCGGTTTTTAATAGCATTCCACAGACCGTCCTTTTTATTAATTCAACAAATCAATGATAATTTTTCAAAAACTAACTAGGTCTTTATATAAAAAAAATTACTTATGAAAAATTCTCAATCTTTTCACTAAATATAGAACTCGCACTGTAAAGAAAACTATATCTCGCCTTTTTCTTAATGCCGAAATTTTAACGTTCATAAACAAAATTAAACCTAAAAAAACAGTCAATGTTTGTTGAAATATAATAACTTACTTTGTGTCCACTATTTTTAAAAGGAATTACTTTTGAAACATAATTTCATAATTTATTCCACTAGTAAAACGTAGTTATTAGCGAAAATCGCTCTCCCATTGACTTCAAATTATATTCTCAACTCAAAATTTTAACCCTCTAAGTGTCCGTTTATTTTGATCTAATAGCTTTAAGACTTTAAAAATTATCTTTTAAAGTGAGGAATAGGATCTCTATCGCATTAAATGAAGTCTTTGAAATCTTAAGGTTGTTTTATCCATGGTAATTTCAGAAATTACATATACAACTGTGAATTATTTGCTTTTTGAATTGAACATGAAAAACGGAAAAAGACGGCTCAAACGCTTAGAGGGTTAAAAAATTATTGAAATCAAAAACACAGTTTAAAATTAAACGTATAGACGCACAAGGTATTATCGAGGTCCAGCTGACTGAGTGGCTAAGGCGACAAGTTTAGGAAGTGGGTTGTCGGGGGTTCGTCTGCGTACACTATTTTTGCTATAGTTTGCAATGAGTTTGACGGAACAAGCTCGCTGCAAGTTCGACGCTTGGTGACTTCGTCGTTTGCAATAACTTGTTTCAAGCTTGCACTCTTGCCGTGTCAAACTTGCTGCAAGCTTGCAGATTTTCAGAGCAAGATTGCTGCAATTTTGCTGCAAATTAAAATAGCTACCTGGGACATATTCAAACTTTCGTAAATTTACCTTTTAATTATAGCATGCATTTTTTACAAGGTATAATTACTAAAAATCTTTCTATATGTTAACCCTATTAGCATAATATATTGAACAATATCCTGAATGAATGCCTTACAATATCATGAAGATACCGTAGCGATATTGTAGGGTTTCTTGTGCTAATAGGGCACACACGGTTTTTATTTTCCGTGTACAAAAGGAGATTGTTGTACTGCTGTCCGCCACGAGTACTCTCCTCGCCAAGTTGTCTAGTTCACGGCGGGAAGCTACAAAAACAGATTATCGTAGGTGAAATCCATTTCGAGGAGGTAGACGTTCATTCATGTTTGTTACATTGGCGCGCTTAGCCCCAAATGGGAAGGAACGTGAAACTGCGGCAAAACCGAAAGGACGAATGATCAACTACCGCCAAGAATGAAATAAAACCCCGATTTCTGTCGGATTCTTACTATTCAAAATGGATCTCCCTTAACATAACCAGTTGCTATAGCGACCGCCGTCAACTAGATAATTTGGCGAACAGAGTTCTCGAGGCGGACAGACAGAAATCGTTTTAAAATTGGACTTCTTGGAAAATTGGAGATTTTGATAAATTTCCACGTTTCAGATTTCCCAGAGATGAATAGACAACTTTTTGCGGATTATTATCTGTCTAGTCTATGATCACGAGAACTCAAAAATGGAAAGATCTATACGAATGAAAATGTTTATGCGAATTTACACAAAAAATTATAAATTTCTTTGCTACTCGAATTGTAGATCTGAATGGAATTCTGGACGAAATCTGTGGATGTGTTGACTTTCTGTTGATCTGTCGTCTATTTGTGCGTTTATAAGCGAGATAATTCAAAAACGCAATATGCTAGATAAATAAAATCTGACGCGTTGTCTTGACACCGAAATAGTAGATGTGCGTACTTAATCCCTAATTTAATTATACATATTATAATATACTTCTTTTATACAACGCAAACATTCGATTACGCGTCATTTTTGCACTTCCTAAAATTCGCATGTTTTCCCCTCCGCGGTCTTTATTTTTCCGTTCCCAGCATTTTAATATTTTTTAAAAAATTAAATGCCTATTTGCAATGCATAAGTCGTATAAAATAAGAAATGTATAATTATAGTACTCAAGATATGCAATAAAGGTATGATTTTCCCTCACTTTTATGGTAAATATTTAATTTAAAATTTAATTATTTTTTCTACACTACGTAGTTATATACTAGTACTATCTTAAAATTAATACTTTAAAATGAATTTGCATTAGTAGCGTTAAATTTATAATAATCAAAACAGTTTATTAAAATTTCGATTTTATGTCATTTCATTTATACGTCGTATTTTATCTACCTCATTAAAATATTACTCAGCAAACCATATATTCTTGACTATCAGAATATCGCGTTATGTAGGGCAATATAATACACCTCTAAGTACACCTCTTTTATTTTTCCTAGCATGCCCTATTTTTTCATTCTTCATATCCCTTCCCCTCCCTCAACAGCACATATTTCTGCATTCTTACATCTTTCAGTGACTACGGATTACGACAAGGGGCTGGGTGGAATATTCTTTCCTTTCCCTCCCTATTGAAAGAACGCTTCTTCCGACGGAAGAGATGTAATTTATTTAAGTTCCACGTCGCACAAACACGTGCACGTTTGCTGGTTCTCACATGTCAAGTCGACTCAGTATATGGGGAAAGAGACGGAGTCTGTTGAAAACTTTTACTACTTGCTAAAGCTTTTGGAGAAAATTGAAGCTTGGGAAGTTTTGCATTTTGACAATTATTATGCGCGGGGTCTCGGCTTATTTTGGGGATTCGAATAATAATATTCCATGTGACAGGGCGTTCTAAATATTTTGGGTTACTTTTTAGAGATGGTGCTCAAATTTGCATATCTTATCAAAACAAACATGTTGTTTCGGTTTGAGAGCATATGAATGATGTTTTCCTTGGAAAGATGTTTATCAATGATGTATTTTCATGTATCATTATTTCGTTTTATGTATGCAAATGCTTGTAAATTTGATTTGCAGAACTATCTGCTTACGTTGCGTTAAATCTTTTTAATAGATTTTTTGGGATATTTTAAATGCAAACTTGAAATTAACTTGAGATTTGAAATATATTTTATATACAAACTAGAGATTTATCATTTATTAATTAAAATATATTCAACCTAGTTAGTCAGAAATTATACTGTTTTGAAATAGTTATTATAAAACACTTTTGCACTTTCTAAAATTTCGAATACACGTTGAATGAAGATCACATAAATTTCAAAAATGTTTTCTTTAAATTATAAAATATTATTATCGAAATTGTAAAATTATATGTTTAGAATATAATTTTAAGTTGTTAATTAGTGTAATAAAAAATTCATTTCAATTTTAGATGTTCCTAACATCTTAGATGAATTATGAATCTAATTATATATAAAAACAAGCTGATATACCCTGCTTTACTCCGGATTAAAGGCTTTCATGTCTAATATTTTTAATGCAAAAACTACTATTGTATAAAAATTATAATACACAGTTCCTTTTCTGATCTGAAAAGTCTTTAATTAAAATGAGAATATCAATTGAACCAGACAATTTTTAAAAACAGTCGATAGCTAATTTTGTCTATAAATTATTATTTGTTACATAGGCACTTTAAATTTTTTATAAATTATTAAAGTAGAAGAAAGGTTGTAATGAATATTTTGAAACAATTAAATTAAATGGTTAATTATTCATTAATTTAAAGCATGAAAATAAATCAAATCAATAGTTAGTCCTGATATAAATTGTTAATTGTTTACTTTTAAAATTTCCTTTCAGCATTCGTCCAGAATTCTGTTAATGTATTCAGGCAAAAGTTCTTCGTATTATTCTTGTTTTTCAACAATAAAAAATATTGTTACGAATTCTGTATAAAATTAATTTTGAAAAAATTATTAAAAAGAGAGAAAAAAATTTTATGAAAATGAAATTTTTGTCACTGAAAAGCTGTTTTTTTTAAATTTAATATGGTGTAAAAATAGTTTCGTGAGATAATGTTTTCCAAAGATATTGCGGAAAAACGCCTTGCTTAATTTTTAATTAAATGAAATTTTAACTCTTTCTCTTGACTTAAATAAAAAATCTGCAACGTTTGGTTGAAATCAGTCCAGTGGTTCAAGAGGAGACGTGGAACATACATAGCCACAATGGCATTTATTTATATTACTAGCTGTTATGCCCGGCCTTGCTCGGTATTAAAATACTGTCATGTCTAATATTTTTGATGTTAAAAACTACTTTTGTATAGAAAATTACAATACCCCAAATTCTTTTATCTTCTGAAACGTTTTATAATTAAAATGAGAATATCAATTGAACCAGACGATTTTTAAAGACAACCGATAGCTAATTTTCTCCATAAGTTATTAATATTTGTTGCATAGGTACTTCAAATTTTGTTCATAAATCTTGTAGTATAAGAAAGATTTTAACGGATGATTTGGGATAATTAACTACATAGTAAATTTTTAATTAAGAAAAAACGTTCAAAAAATAATAAAATTAGTCTTCGTCCAGAATTCTTCTAATGTGAGATAGCAACAGTTCTTCTTATGTACTCTTGTTCTTCACCAATAAAAAAAAGTGTTACAAATTGTAAATTTTATACACAATTTAATTTTTGAAAGATTAATTTTTTTGGCATAATACATATTTTTGAAAAATATCACGGAAAATGCCATATCTTGCTTAATTTCCAAATAACTGAAATTTTAATAAGATTAGGGCTTTTAAAAGTTGATGATGATATCTCTCGTCTTATATAAAATACATTTATAAAAATATGCAAAAATTTCAGAAATAAAGGGGTATATTAGTTCAAATTCTAACCTAGCAACGGAGTAGCAATAAATTTGCGTTATTTCAAAATCGTCTGCAGGTAATCAATTATTTATTAAATTTATAAAAAATAATAAAAATTGAAGGAAAAATTTAACAGGCATAAAATTCGTATCATTGAAAAGGTAAAAGTTTGGACTTCAAGATGATTTAAAAATATTTTTTGAAGCAATTTGCTCCGAAATTACTGCGGGAAAACGGTTTCGGTTAATTTCTAATTAACTTGCTGTTAAACTAACATTTGCACTTTGAAAAGTTGACAGGTATCTTCCTCTTGTCTTAAATAACATGAATGCAAAATTTGGTTCTAAACGGTTTAAGTGGTTTAGGAGGAGATGAGGAACATACATACAAACATACCGACACTGGCTTTTATTTATATTAAGATATGTTTATAAAAATAAGCAAACATTTCAGAAATAAATTTAAATTAGTTCAAAGTGTAATCGTTGCCAAGCAACGGAGTTGTTATAAATTTACGCTATTTCGAAATCGTCTACAGGTAATTAACAATTAAATAAATTTTGAAAAATTAATAATAATTTTTGAAATTTTTTTAAATGAGGGCAAAGAATTGAACGGAAATGAAACTTGTATCATGAAAAGATAATTTTTTTATCTTTAAATATGTGTAAAAATAGTTATTGTGACATATTTTCGAAAAATATCACGGAAAATACCATATTTTGCTTAATTTCCAATTAACTGAAATTTTAAAAAGATTAGGGCTTTTAAAATATGATGATGATCTCTCTCGTCTTATATAAAATATATTTATAAAAATAAGCAAACATTTCAGAAATAAAGGTAAATTAGTTCAAAGTCTAACCGTTGCCTAGCAACGGAGTAACTATAAATTTGCGTTATTTCAAAATCGTCTGCAGGTAATTAACAATTTAATAAATTTTGAAAAATTAATAAAAATTGAAGAAAAAATGTCACAGACATAAAATTGGTATCATTGGTATAAAAGGTAAAAATTTGAACATTAAGATGGTACAAAGATAATTTTTGAGGGATAATTTGCTCCTAAGTTACTGCGGAAAAACGGTTTCAGTTAATTTCTAATTAACTGATTGGTTAATTAGCATTTGCACTTTGAAAAGTTAACAGTAATCTTCCCCTTGTCGTAATTAATAAGCGTGCAAAGTGTGGATGAAATCAGTGCCGTGGTTTAGGAGGAGATGTGGAACATGCATACATACAAACATACATATCTACAATGATATTTATTTATATTAAGATCATGCTTTTTAATAAAACTCATAAGCTCTATAATTTAGATGCATCTAATCTATTTAAGGTATGTGCCTACCCTAAAATCGACGTTTTTATGAAAATTTTTTATTACTTTGTATTAAAGCCCATACATTTAGGATTCCAAAAATGGTCTACTTTAGTTTCTCCGATAGTTAGAAGCAAAGTTATTGCCTAAATTATGAACCAGAAGTCAAATTTTCGAAACCGAAACTAAGCAATAGAAATGCAAAAACCTCATCTAAACAGTTATTTCTTTACTCTTAGACAATGTGAATGTACAATTTACTTTTTAAATATAGAATTAAGTTTTATTTATTTTTTTATTATTGTTCTAGGCGTATCTGGCAACTGTTTCTCTAGTTACGGGATATTTTACGTAAAGAAAATTTCGCTCACTCCAAACACTGTTATTAGGTAGTAAAATAGAAGTTTAATTATTCAATTCAGGCAATATAAGGCTGATGACTGTATTTAACCATCTTAATGTCAAACTTGAACCAGAAATTATTAAAAAAAACTACATAGAAATTGATATTGAGAGAATTTAGAAATCGAAGCGACAAGTCGAACCAAAAACAAAATTATCAAGAAAAAAAATTTAAAGTTAATTTTTAATTAATTTTGATTTAAATTTAAGTCAAAGAAGGCTTAACTTACAAATACTGTGAATTTTAAGTTGTTAAAATATGTATATAATTTTTTGTGCGACTTTAAAATCTTTATTTGCGTTTTCTGGAAAACTGTTATTTTCATTTTTTGACATTGCGATAAATCTCATTTCTTAAAAAGTTTTTAATATATTCAAATGAAATTTAATCACAGTGTTCTATACATCTCTAGGTATGTTATGAACCTCAAGTATAGCTTAAAGTGCATAATTATTTATTTTAGAGCTGTTTTTATTTGAAAAAGTGATAGTTTTTTTTGTAAAAAGCTGTTGCGTACAGAAACTTTGGTATATCTCGGTAACTTTAAGAGGTACACTACATATTCTGCTTCATAACACAGGTAAATGTATACCAAATATATTATTGAAAGAAAAAGGGAAATACATGCATTAGAATTTGTTATAGAAAGTTTGGCGTAAACGTCAATTTTTACTAAATTTTGACCAAAAATGGTCAAAATTTGGAAAATAAAAAATTTGTTCATTAAAATGGCATTTGAATTAACAGTTTTATACACCATTATAACTGAAAACATAAGTGTTGAATAAAAATTTCCTTTTTTTCAAAAAAAGTGCTCCGAAGGTAGGCACATACCTTAAGTTTCATTTAGCTAAAGCATATTTAAAAGAATAATTTTTTCGAAAACGATTTATTTTCCTTAAAAAGAACTTCGCTTTTAAATTCTTTCTTCTTAGAAATAATAGTAGAGATTTTTGTTAAAAATATGTAAAAAAATAAATAAAAGAGAGACGGAGAAAAAGATAAATTCAAGACAGTAATTCCAAATAAAACATTTGTTTTCCTTATATACAAACAAATACATATGCGAAATTTTAAGAAACCGTTCCAAAACTCAGAATATTCATGCTTTTGTCTCACCCACCTTGTTGAAAGAACGCTTCTTCTTCTGAAGAATGTTACTTTATTTAGTTTTTATATGCACGTTTGCTTGTTATCACATGTCAAGTGTACTCAGCAAAAGGGAAAGAGATGAAGTTGGTTGAGAACTTTTACTACTTCCTAAAGCCTTAGAGAAAACTGAAGATTGGGAACTTTTGCAACTTGATAATTATTATGCTTAGGGTTCCAGATTATCTTAATAAGTTAATAATGTGACGACACGTTTCAAAGTTTCTGGTTTACTTTTCACAGATAATGTTTTTACTATTTGCATGTCAACCACGTAGTTTCTGTTTGAAAGATGCGTATAAATGATGCATTCTCATGCGTCATTGTTGCGTTTTTGGTATATAATGTATGCAAATTTAATGTGCCAAATACTCTGCACAGATTGCTTGAAATATTTTAAATCGCCATTTTTGCAGATATAGATTATAATATTAACATTTAATGATTAAAAAATATATCCAGTCATTTTAATTTAGCAAAAAGCATCGAATTCAGTTTTTTCAAGAATAAAAACGAAATTGAAATAGTTCAAGGATTCAGGATAAGATGTTTTCTTAATTATGAAAACATGATTAAACGGAAATATAATATTTTTATTTATTATTGCCAACTTTGATATCATTAATAAGTCAATTAAATATCAAATTTTAAACATGACATTTTCGTACCAGAAAGAACAACAAAAACATTTATGTCAGTTTTAAAAAAAATAATTAGAAATTATTTATTAAATGAATAATTCCAAGATATAACCGCTTCGTTTTAATAATTAATGATTATAGACTTAAGAACATTTATATAAAATTTTAAAGAAGCATTTTGTGAATTTTTATGTAAAATAAATCTGATCTAAAGACATATATAATAATTACTGAAACATGAATTACTGATCTAAAGACATTTATAAAATTATAGACATATATAAACCTGATCTAAAGACAAATATATCGATTAGTGTTCGATTTTTTCACACAGTAATCGATATTTTAATCACATTCATGAGTTTATTTCGTTCCAATAAGTTAATCATTAAAATTATTCGAATCACATTTATTTAAGACAATATTAAGACAATAAATATATCCGAGGCATATTTTTCTCTATAGATGATTTGAGAACACCCAATTTAAGCAAATAAGAAATAATTATAAAAAATTATTCAAGCGGGTAATAAAAATTTTTAAATAACCAAATATAAGTATTGATTTGTTTGTTCTTACGAACTTTTATTTAACTCGACTTGTTTCATGTTCGGAACGATGGAATTTTGTAATCGATTTTTCAATCACTTCCTGGTGTGTTAGAGTTCTGAAATTATGTACAGTTGTTTGTTCCGGATAACAATTCAATATTTTCGTATTTTCGGAAGTTAATTATCAAATAATTACTAAATTTTACTAAATTTATATTCAATATGAGAGGCGCCATATGGCAGGGGATTTGATAAAAATTGATTACAAGATTTAATAATAATTACAATGATGAATTGTGAAGTATACTAAAGATATAATAAGCAAAATTGTTCTCTTGTACAATATAATTGTACAATATATTAAAAACAAAAATTTTTTTAAATGCATACTCATATAAGTATACTAAAATGTAGAAAAAAATTTTTTAACCCCTTAGTCTCATTTCCTTTGCTATCTAATAAGATGAACCCTAGTGGTTTGGAAAGGGGCTGTCGTTATCATTCATCTAAGAAGGCATAGAATACTTGAGATGATTATGGATTCTACGTAATATTTGTGTCAAACTATAAAGCTAATTAATGATTAAATTTTAGTTTATAAGCCTAAAAATGCTATAATTTGATGCACGTCAATATGACGGGAGCGACGGTTAAGGGGTTAATCCAAAATCCAAAGCAAAAATTGTAAAAGCGTGAGGCACTGAAAACAATAAGATAAGGAAATTAAGTCATAATGAATATCAAAAGAAAGGAAACATTCATTATTGAACATTCATTGAAAAATAAAATATATTATGAATGTGGTTAAAATTCCAATTTATATTGAGCATATTCCAATTTATATAACAGCTCTTCACGCTCTAATAATTTCTGGTTTGCCCTCAGGATTTTTAAATAAAAAAATTTACATTTTAGCGCATAAATAAAGACGTGCTTATTAAAAAAAATTTTCGATATTTTTATTATTCAATATTCATTCATTGAATATAAAACAGGGAATTTCATTTTTTAAATATCATTCTCAATTAAATTTAAAATATAAATATAATTTTGAGCTGCCGTTCTTAGCTAATCTTTCTTTATATCCAAAGTAATCTGTGGTAAGAATTAATATAGTTTGACGTCAAACGTATTTACACCATGTTGCCACGAATAATGTTAAATTTTCATTTTTCTTACTCATCTTCTAAGTGGATTTTTCATGTAGTGATTTCACTGGTTTGGATTGCTCAAAACCACATCCTGTGTCTACTAAATGAAATAAATAACTGAATGTGATGAAAAGGTTTTTTAATTACCGGGAAATGAACTTGATATCATGTGTACAAAACCATTATGGGTTCTTTCAAATTACATCATTTATGCTTGTAATTAATTTTAACTGTCAGTTTATTTAAAAAACGTTTTTCGTGCAAATTCATTGAGAAGAATGCTATTTTTGAATGTTTCGATATATCTGTTTTCGAATACTTCACAGATGGAATATTTTTGAACAACGGAACGTTATCGAACTAAATTAAGTGAAAATAATTTATGTTCTAAGAATAAAACAAAATAATGAAAATAAAGCAGTTCTTAAAGCATGCTTCTTATTTATGTACTGAGAAGTGGAAAATGTTATTTTTTTTGAGAAAAATAAGGAGGCCAAAACAAAATCATAAAAACATGAGAAGTTGATGCAAATACTTTTAGTAAAATGGAAATTTTTAATCACATTTATAAGACATTTTAAATTTTTAAATAGTGTTTTGGGATTTTCTTTCTTATATTATTATTATGGCTTAATATCCTTACAGTATTCATTTCAGCACCACAAATTTTTTTAAAATTTTTTATTTGAGCTCCAGATTTTTAATTTAAAAGGTAAATATTCTACTTTAAATTACGCTAATTAAAGAGTGTTTATTTAAGGATTCTTACTTTTATTGCAAATATTTTCCATTGGCTTTGTATCTAAAATGTTTCCAAATTTATTTTTATTACTATTATGGAATTTTGAAATCATTTCTTTTTTCGAATTCACCACTAGATGGCGCTTCTCTCCTCTTCATTAAAATCAAAATTTATCTTAAATTAATTGATTTACTGATAATTAAGATTTAAAAATACTTTATTTTCATCTGGAATATTCTTCTGTACAGAATTCCAGAACTCTAGTTCATCAAGAAGTAGTAGTTTAAATAATGTCTGGAGAAAACATCTACAACTCAATAGCTGGTTCCAATTGGCATAACTGTGTTCAATTATGAAACAAATACGTTTTGCAGCAAAATTCTCCGAGCAACTGAATTTTTTTGGAAGTAAGCCCGATAAAAAATTTTAAATTCCACAAATGTTTCCCCTTTAAAGTGATATTACTCTGACAATGAATGCTATCAACGATCAACCAACTCGAAACTTCTTCATTCTCCATCGGAAAGTTATCAGAAATGTCTCTATATATCGTTCATGCATCGTTTACCACAAAATCTTAGCCAAAGGCATCAATTCCGCCACTTTTGTTGTTGCTGGTAAAGACGAGCCTTGGTAAAATGGTTGATATCTATCCACCGCCATTTTTCCCCCCTTAAACTACAGAATGTTCGTGTTTCTTTATCCACATAAGAACCCTTCTTCCCATTGTTCTGCTGTTGTCGAATTCCAAATCAATTGCGATGGCAAAATGTTCTTTTTTCTTTTGTATTGATTGCCACAAAATTTCGTTAAATTCACGAAAGCATTATTCTATAAAGCTTTTGAGGGCTCTTCAAAACACAGATAAATGTATCTGGGATCGATTATAGAAGTTCCACAGGTCTTTAGGGGTTTATTTGGTGGAAAGAGGGAATTCTTATTCAGTTCGTAGAAGGATTTGATGCACTTTAATCTTGCAGTATTGTTGAGGATTTTGAATGGTACTTGTTTGCTTCAATCGAATCGCTGAGCAATGAAGACGTAAGTTGGTTTGACTGTTATGCTGATTGTTCGATTTTCTGATGGTACTGCGATTTTTTAAGTTTAATGAAGTCTTTGATAAAGATTTACCAGAAAGTGATAGTGCAAATAAGAAACTGAAATGAGAATTTTGACACTATTTGCTTGCTTTTTATTCAAGAGTGAAGACGTACGTTGACTTAACTGATACACTGATTGTTTGATTTTCTGATGAGACTGAGATTTTTAAAACTTAATACAAATGACAAACTGGATTGAAGATTTCACGATATTTGTTTGATGCAATTGATTAACTCAGCAATAAAGACGAAAGTCGACTGTCATGCTGATTTTTGAATTTTCCGATGGGAATGTGATTTTTTAATATCGATTCTTTAAGAAAGGATAGAACAAATTCCAAATTACTCTGATAATTTTGACAGTATTTGCTTGCTCTTTATTCAAGAGTGAAGACGTACGATGGTTTGATTGTTATGCTGTTCGTTGGATTTCCTGATCGGACTGGTATTGAAGCGCAATGAAGTCTTTGATATAGATTTACCAAAAACACGATAGTGCAAATGCCAAATTGGACAGAGGTATTGACGGTACTTGCTTGCTCCAATCGAATAGCTCAGCAATGAAAACGAAAGTTGATAGTTATGCTGATAAATAGATTTTCTGATGGACTGCGAGTTTTTAACGCTGTCTAATAAATTTACTAAAAGAGTGATAGTGCCTTTGATAAATTAGAGAAATGCAAACTACTTGAAACACAGAATGAAATAAGCAAAATATTTTCTTGTAGTTCGGACTTTTAAACGGAAAGTGGTGGAAGGTTTTGTTAAGCTGCATGATTTTTTGAAATTAAAGAAGCCTTTCAAATAGATTTAACTAGCAGTACGCGCACGGCGTTGCCCGTGGAATCAGGACTTCAAAAAGTGGGTGAAAAAAAGTGCACACAATGGCACGAAAAAGTTTTGAAAACAGAAGCAAAGCAAAAAATACACATTATTGATATTCCCGCTTATTTTTCTTTGCAAATGACGTCACGTGCCGCGAAGAAGGTCACGTTGCAACAATGCATTGTGGGATGGTCCGGAGAATCTCTCGCTGTTAAATCGCGCTACGAAAAAACTGTTTGAACCGATCAAGGGAAAAATTAATTTTTAAAAAACGAAAAGAGATATTTTAATAGTTCTAGTTTTAAATCGGACATAAACGTGCCAATTGTAGGCTGAAAAAAAATGAAAATTATAGAGATGTTAGAACGTCAGATGCGATAATTTAAAGAAATCTTTATTAAAAATTACCATAAAAGTAACTATTTTTCAATTTTTTTTCAAAATTCAGTAAATTACGTTAGAAATTCAAAACTAACTTCATTAGAACGGAAATCGCATGCTCTTTCCGATGGTGTATCTATTTTTGTCGTAAACTTATTCGTAACTATTCTATTGAGAAATTACTGCGAAAAATCAACCAAAACAACACAAAACATTAAATAAAAAAAATTCTAGATTAAAATTTAAAATTTCGGCTTCGAGGTGCATTGAGTCACCATTACGACTACCTGTGTGCCAAATTTCATGGCTGTAAGTGCGATAGATTCGTCTGGACATCGCAGACAAACACACACGCACGCACACAAACATTGCCTTTTATAAGTATAGATTGGCGATTCAAATACTGTATTGGAAAATCAATATGTTCCGACAACGTAACACGTGCGCAGGTGTTATGAGCACACTTTCTTCAAAGATGCGAATGAAATCTTTCTGTATTGATTAAATTTTATTCTGATTTATTCAAGAGTACATGGATTCATATTACATAGCCTTAAGTTACTTGGAAGAAGAATCTACATTTAGAATTACATATATTAACCCAGGGATGTGGAACCTTATTGCACTGAAATGCCTCATTAAATATCGGCAGTTGGGCAGCCGCAAGGGCAGAATCTTGGGAGTTATAGTTCTGTAATTATTATTATATTACAGACAATTATATATTGCAGTACAAATCGTAAATAACTGGTAAGGCCATGTAATAAACTCAAGAAAGCGGCAGGTTCCCCATCCCTGTACTAACCGTTTAAGGAAATAACCCAAGTTAATTCGTTCTACGTGATGTATGTACATACATATGACAATTAAAAAATATTTTGATTCTTAAGCAGTTAATTAAAAAATAATCAAACTGAATTTAAAAATAATACTCAGAAAGGTAATACATGAATAATGTAATAAAATAATTTAATTAATTCAATGATAATTGCTATAATTATTTATTATAATTTATCTTTTCTAATTGTTCTTATTCTTTTCAGGTATGTTTTAAATGTTTTTGATTCACCTACTGTAACGATGAAGATCAGTACATTGGTCCTGCCAATATTGGATAAGTAAACTGATTCTTATACAGTGAATACATTCAATAAAACCATTTATTAATATAAAATGTCAGCACTTACATCCTCTTTTTAAATATGTGTCCTAAAAAATATTTTATTAGTATTATAAAGCACATTTGAAAAGGCTGTTAACGACTTGGTATATAGTATATTATTCTTGTTTGAACCTCAAAATAAGGTCTAGCAATCAATTTTGGATCCTCAAAAACCAAATTTACCGATATACTGCAACGGATCCAACCGTCAACTTAAAGAGGCACCGAAATACTGTTTATTAGAAATAACTGCATAAATTCTTCAACAACAAAATCAACCAAATTCCATCAAAAATGAATCAAACCCAATATTCAACTAAATATTAAAATACTTTTAAATGGTTGTAAGACGTTATTTTAATTCAACCTAGAAATATTAATACTTATTTTATTAAAAAGGTATTTTGTACATTCCGACCTGTATGTGCAATTGCACTTTAAACTCCCATTCTTTCAAAATTACTGTCTGCCTGTAAATTTAAATGAAATCTTAAAATGCAATCCTCATTCAAATCTAGAAACATTTTTATAGATATTCATCTGATCAACATGAATTCAGACGTTTGTGATGCAATTCTAATTAATATATTCATTTTAATAAAGAGACTGATAATTAATGAGTATCTGGCGCAATATGGACAAGTCTGATCCTAGTGACATAAAACTAAACCAATTTTTTGTTCTAATATTTTTATCAATGTATCTAGAGATTAAAAGAACTTCCTTTTTTGTGTCTTACAGTTATATGCTAAATTTTAAAATTCATGTATGTGATAAGGATTATACATGTATTACAGATATAATAGATGGCAAACAAAAACCGGTACATCTGAAAATTTCGTTTGGCAAATATTTCAAAAATTAATCTCACTGAAACAAGTACTTCAGTCAAACAAGTTTGCTAACTAATATTTTAAAAGTAATGAGTGGATTTTTGAGGGAATTTTCCGCTTATCAGGAAATATTAAAAACATTAGCAGTAGAATTCTCGGTATGCAAAAATATTGCATTTCGACTGAAAGTAATTTAAATAGTATCATAAATATCTTTATATTTGGTTTACGCTGACGAATTTATATTAATCGGAGATAAATCAAGATAAGTATAAGGTGTCTCATTTCGTTTTGATGTAAATAATTTTTAGCAAAATTCGTCAATTCCATGACTTTTCACAATGATAATTTTATTAGCCAATGAACGGCGAGCTTATTCCTGACGTCACGAATTGCTTTTTTCGCAATGTTTGAATCAATAGTATACCATACAGGGTTGCCATATTGGCCTTTTTAAGGCCAAATTCTGGAAATTTGGCCTTTTTTAAATGCTCTTGGCCTTAGGAATTTTCATTTGGCTTTCTTTTGGCTTTATTTTTCCTTAGGACTTTTAGAACGATTCTTAATATGTAATTTTACTATTTGTCTAATAAACTTTTAATATGACACTTTTCAAATGGCTATCAAACGAAGTAGTTCTAGGATAAGAAAGGTCTCTGTTCCCTTTCTGTAGACTGTATTAGTCAGAATGCCTCTAGCGGAAGCTATGTTGTCTCTGCACGGCATATAAGAACCACTTTCTCTGTTTTTATTCGTTTCTGTTCATGGTCGAATTCTTTTAGAAAAGTTCGACACAAAAGCGTAAAATATTATTATTATTTGAGAGAGAAAGAGAGGCATTACAGATCTTTGAAAAGAAAATGAAGAAAAAGGATTTATCTCTATAATTTCGGTATTGTTTGAAATTCCATCAATTTAGCAAACGTTTTAATGTCAAATTTAAGGAATAGAAAAAGGTTTTCGAAAACAATATTTTGAAAACTTTTGTTAAATTGCTGGAGCATATTGGATTTGGATGTCAACTATTTAAATGACATCGAAACTAAGAGCAGTGCATTTTTGATATTTTTATCACGTTTTGGAAACTCAAACATCAACCATGAGTCTGAAATCAATTTTTTTTATTGTTAGTCATTTACTTATTAGTATGAAAGAACTTTTCATTTATTATTATCACATTGAAAAATAGAACGTTGTTAACAGGAGTTGATATATTTAGCTCGAGCATTTCATTCTGGACCGGCAAGAACAGAATTTTTTTCTTTCTTTTTTGCAAAGTCGCTCATGTAGATGTTAAAAAAATCACTTAAATTTTAGTTTAATAGAACAATATTATACATATGTCAATCTAGTGCGATTCCTTTTCATGAAGAATAGTCATTTTCTTACAACAAATAAGGGGGAAATGCGCGTTGTAATGAAATTTTCAAATTTGGCCTTTTTTTGCCTTATTTTACAGACGGTTTGGCCTTATTTTGCTATTCTGATCTGGCAATCCAGGTACCATAAATAATTTCATATTGCAGTACAACTTCCATTAACCGTTACTCGTTTAACTGTCAGTTTCTGTTATCCGTCATTGTCTAAAAACTCGGTTTATAGTATTACAGTACATTTCTGTACATTACTACTCTTACATTACTACTTTATATTGATCGTTTTGTAAAATTAAATACAATGTGTATATAACATTTTGGTTTTTGTGAGGTATAAAATTGTGATTCCAAATCAGGCAGCAGTCGTTGACGAAAGATGAACAGTTTCTTTATTTGATTCGTAAGTTTCAGCTGATTAGGGTTGAATTCAGAATAATATCAAGCCATGATTTAAAATAAAGACGCAAAGTGCAGTCGCCGGCGACGAAGAAATAAGCCACGCTGAAACGGGCGTCTGATAGGAAGGCTACATGGTTTTAGAAAGAGGAAGTTGCACCATCTCAGCGAGATTAAGTAGTATTGTAAAAGAGGGGAATTCCCGAGCATTAGACCGGTTGAAACTGGATTTCAGCCAGTTAAAGTGACAGTTAATTGTGTGTTAGAGCTTAAGTAGAAATAATCTTACGGATTAAATTTCGAGTAGCGTTTTTTAAAATAGGAAAGTGTTAATTTATTACATGTATGCATTATTGACTTTAAAGAATTTTATTTTCATTTTTATCCCAAGGCCTGCAGTGAAATCACGGTATTGTTTATACGTGTTAAAAAAATTTCTGTTATCCGTCTATTCGGTTAACCGTCATAACCCTGGTCAGGACGGTGAGGGTTAATCGAAGTTTCACTATACTTGTAAAAATATGTTAAACGTCTAATAACAAACAAGCAAAAAACTCTACCGGCTTTCGTTCCAAGTTTAATTATTTGTTCTTTCACTGCAAAAATTTACACTAAACTTTTGTTACTCTACTATTGCACCTACATATTTACACGTAGATGTTTAGATAACAAATTTACAAAAAAATATTTTTATTCCTAAAAATTTAAATATCATATCCGAAAATAAGATCGGATATTCATTGTCAAGAAGTTTATGCTACGATTTCCCGCACTAATGAAATTTAAAACGTACTGTTTTATAATCACGAAATTTGAAAGATCTAGCTCCTTTTTTGCAACAAAATAAATAATATGGTACTACATTTTTTTAAAATGGGATCAATTCATGTAATGTCGCTTTCACAACACAAACGTTACTATACTTGCCTTCTGCACTTTTCCTCCCACAATATGTTTAATAATTTGATACGTATTACGTGATCATGAATTGATTCCATTACAAATTATCTTTCTTACAATCACTTACAATCAAATATCCATTGACAAATTAACTGCGAATTTATTGGTGTTATTATCTCTACTTTTTTTATCATATTCGTTCGCAAAATTTTAGATTTTTTTAAAAATGTTTACAAATATTTATTAAACTGCTAGAAGATAAGAGCAGTCTTGCTTCAAATCTAATTTCTTATATAATAAGAGTTTTTTGACGTTGAAACGTCTTTCCGCTCGTTACAGTGATAGTCGGTCGAACTTTCTTGTGTGACAAAATTCCTTCAGATTTGAATCGATAATAACTACGAGACTAATAATACGAAATGTATTTGTTTTGTCTGTGACGTCATCGTACCAGTGTAGGCGCATGCGCGTGATTGTTATGAATTAGCTTTATGTAAGGTTATAAATAAGTGTAGCGTGGAAACGCGTTTAGCTAGGAGGTCGATTCTGGTGTCATTTTAAAGAGCTGGAGGAGTATTACTAGGACCCAAAGTGAGACAATAAAAATATTTATCAGAATATAAATAAAGATGAGTATTAAATTAAAAATTTCAAACTCCGCATGTTTTTTGTTTATAATATGCAGAGTTTTCTTTCAAATTGTGCGAAAATTACAGAATACTTGACAATACGGAAAAGAAACATTGTATTGAAATTTGAATTCTAAAATTTGAATATTACGGGAAAAATGAACATTGATAGTAAATAATGTTTTACTGGGCATATGCGAAATGTAGTTCTATATACTGTCAACAGATGGCGCCATCAAAAGCTATTCTAAATAAAACATAAGAAAGGCTCAGTTCGGTTCCGTGCCGTAGATTTTTCGTGAAAATGCCGGAATAAAATCATAAGCCAATATTTCGTATTAATATGTAATTTAATTATCAATCTCTTTAATAAAATATTTACACAGAGTAGTATAATGGTTACAGAATAGATAAACCACAAGTTTATCGCATGTAGCAAGGGTCTGTGGTAGCTTGTGATTTATCTATTCTGTAACCATTGTACTACTCTGTGTAATTATTGTATTAAAGAGATTGATAATTAAATTACATATTAATACGAAACACTAGTTTTATAAGTTTATCCCGACGTTTTCACGAAAAATCTAGGGCCCGGACCGGAACTACTCCTTTCTTATGTTTTAGTCTATTTTCTGTAAATAATAATTTCTCCCTACGCACAGGTTAGACGCTTGACAATAAATTAACATATTCGTTAACATTGTTATTATTATGCCAATGTATAAATTATTGGAAACCACAGCCTGGTTCCTTATATTATTAAAAGACCATCCGTCATAAAAAGAACCTCTTTTTGACAATCATCTGCTAGATTCAATTGTTGATGTTCCTTTCTTTCATAAACACGCATTATAAGGAAACAAAACACCGTCAGGGTTTCTTTGTTGTTGTTTTAGTCGTAAATCACAAAGCTTCCTTTATAACGTCAAAAGAATGCATGGGTGGAATTATAAAAAAAAGTATCACAATCAGTAAACATTAAAAAAAATGCTACTTCCATTAGCAATCTAGAAATGTATGAAAAGCTTAACAGTAAATTCATTATAGGCAAACAAATAGGTGAAGAAATCGTAATGAAAGTGATTAAAAATTAGTCTGTGGAACAATTTTTTACATATTTGCTGAGGAATCTAACAATATGTGCATAATTGGAATACCTTAACTTTTTCATCAAGCGTAGTATTTTTAGATATCCATTTGCTTGTTAGATACTTAAAGATGCGAAAAATATTTCCATACCTTACCTTTGAATACGTCAATGACAAGAAATTAATGGAAGTTTTCTTGAAATCTTTTCAAGAGTTATATTTTATTTTTGAAAGCAAATAAATGCATTTAAGAATCGACTTTGAAATTTAAGACTTAGAAAATAAGGTGGGCGTTTTGTGTGGGTTTTTAAAAGTGAAACATAGAACAGATCTAAAATTGAGTGAACATTCTGTTGTGACTAATTTATTTTTGGTAAACAAGTTTATAATAATAAATTATTCAATGTTTTGGAATGTTCTGAAGGTTTTAAATTCAGTTTAGTATTATAAAACTTAATGAAGAGATACTTTTCTTCTAAAATATCTAGCTTCTCGAAACTACATGCTTGATAGGTATCTAGATTTTTCTCTTCGAGAAAGTTTAAAGGAAAAAAATTATTAAGCCAAGAATTTATTGTTTACCCGTTGAAAACAGCATGCTGATATAATTTTTTTATTAGTTCATAGTCATGAAAAATATTATGTAGAATAATCTATAAGGGTTTCTCAGAAGACAGTTATCAAGTAAAAAATAAAACAAGTATAAAAAAACGAAACATGTTCATCAGATATTTTACAATAATTGTTAGTACGGAGTTTAGGAAAGGAAATAAACCTCCGGTTTGCAAAAAAAAAACCCCAAAAAAAAACAAACAAAAAAACCCATTTTAATCATCCCTAATAATTAAATTCAGCATATTTTTGAGGTATTTTACATATAGATTGAAATATGAAAACATTACTAGGAACAAGGCCTAATTATGATGGGTAAAAAATTATTCAGTTCTTAAAAAAAGTGTTTCTCGGAAATAAAATGAATGAAGTATTTTTTATTCGGTTTTAAAAGAAATACACATTTTTTTTTTCGATTCTGCCAATTAATTGTCATAAAATTTTCCTGAGAGATTTTCAGCCATTTTATTAATTTGAGAGAAAGATACAACATAAAGTGTCTTTTTTATTTACTTTCTGATATAATGCAACTTCTATAGATTTTGCTGTTTATTTTTATTCCAATTTAAGGTGTTAACTTTTCAATTATTACTTATAGAATAAGCCAAAAAAAGAGGATGAATAAAAGTTTCGATAATTATGTTCTTGTCAGTGAAATTTTAAAAGCATATTAATAAAGAAAATATTCGTGAAACGGAACAACACAGCGAACACGATTTCAAAAAGGACTGGGAAAATAGCAGACCTAATCAGTAATCGGATTAATCCATTGATTGAACCGTTATTTTAAAGAGGTTTTCTTAACTTTTAACCATTTTCAATGAATACTCAGTGTGCAATTTTCGGAAATAATCAAAATATTTAACAATAATGAATTATAGTACTGTTAATTTCAGAAGCCACGCCCGTAACTTTTGGACGATTTGCTCCTCAGTGGGGTGATATGTAGAGAGCAAGAATAGCGTTTCTTCAGTTGGGCATTCATTGACAGACCTTTCCACGCAAATGGCATGGCAGCACTTCGCACCATTCCACTTTCAACCCATCCATTTAGGTGGTTCACACTACCGATCACTCCGAACCAGTAGGGGTACTGCGCCTACTCCTCCTCCCTCTTCGGGATCTACCCGGCCGCTTTCTCGAGAGAGCATCACTCCCCTCTCCAGCGGGTCTACAATTTGTGGTTTTCACTGTAGTGAGAGCCTCGCACCCCCTTATGTAGCATTTTAACCTGGACATTCACCGCTGCTCCATTCTACATCTTTTTGGAACACAGGATGCCAAACCCATTCGTCAATTTGAAATTCCGATGAAAATTGGCATAGACAGGCTGCGAAATTGGAATTCCAACGAGGTTGGTTTCCCACTGGAATGGATATCCAAAAAATGAAATATGATTTTTCGAGGTGGGCGATAAATCACTCGTGTGTGGGGGGGGAGCGTTGGGGAGGGGGAAGTGCCTGGGAGTTGTGGTTAGAATGAAGAAATCAGGAAGGGGAGGGGAGGGTGCTGTCTCTAAAAGGTGGAAATCCCCTGTGCGAGGTACAGGGAGAGTGGGTGAGAGTCAGTCTGGCAAAGAGGAGTTGGGGGATAGAAGTGGAGATGTGCACTTTGGACCATCCGTGAATGACTCTCCTAAATCCATGGACTTGAATGAGTGGAGCACAAGCCAGGTGTTGGTACAAATAGAGTAGAACAGTGTAGCTGTCAATGCCCAACTTTAGGTTATATGCCCAACACTCCAAATGGATTACGGATGGAGATGAGAATCCAACCTTTCAACCGCACCCTGCCAATTCTCATTTCCGACGGGTTTAAAGCGGTGCTACCAAAATTGCGTGGATTGGTCTGACGCGAATGTCCAGCTTTAAATCCCCAAGCATAAATATCCATACATAGAAAAATTATATGAAGCATCCTCAAAACGTTTCAAATTTACAGCAAATCTATGAAAGAAAGAAAAAATTACGTATTGCTTGATAAAAAGTAAATATCTTCTACATCTTCCATCTCGCCCCTATTTTGGTGAAATTAAAGTTGACTGGCGCATGCGCAAGAGCGCGGAGGGTTTCCATTTCTGAAAAATGACAGTATCTTTTATTTCTCACAAGGAGATGATATAAGCTAGAATTCAGAGAATTATTTTGCTTCACATATTTTTTATTATAACTAACAAAAAAATCTGGAGTGTTATAACCTCGGCTTTCTATCATAATGTTATATTTATTGCTTGTGTAGCTTCATTGTAAAAAAAAAGAAGATAGAATGTACATTTTGGAAAAGTACCTTTTCTCTTTGACGGATAAATTATTCCAAACAGCTCTTAAGATTGTCTTTTGAGAGTTTTACACTTCCTGTATCTTTAATTCAGGCTAACATTTTTTAATGATGGCTTTAAATTGAAAAAATGCTTCATAATTACTATTTGTTATTTAAATTAATACGCATTAACTATTTTTAATTTTACCTTAAAAAGGAAAGATGAAAATAAATGAATAAAAACTGACAAAACGACATAAACAACGACTAAAGTACGTATTTAACATATGCAAATCAATTAACTAGTCAAATGCTATGAATAGAAAATCATAACGTCTGTCAGATAAAAATTGAAAAGGGAAAATAATTTCACCTTAACTATAGAATACAATCAAGAATTTAAAGAACATTTCATATCTTAAAGATTACAAATGCATTTTTAAGAGTTACAGAAGAATAAGAAAGAACTAATTCACACTTCGCTACAAAGGAAAATTCAAAACAATCGCAACCTTTCTCATTTACTTTTTTAAGTTCATAACATTCTCTTTCAACAACTACTCCTTCGAAAATGCGAAATGAAAAGCCGTTAGTATCATTTTGCACTCAGTAAAAAACGGTCACAGTTAAAACAGAAACGCCTTTGTTCTAGAAGATGTATTAGATCGTCTGAGAAAGCATAAATATTGACAGCAAAGCTCTTTGCTTGAAGCTACTATTGTCGTCTGCTTTCGAATGTTCGTGCAAGAAAATGGAAGAGGGCGGGGAAGGGGGAAGAAAGCAGAAAACGAGAATATCGTTTGCTGATTGCAGGAGTTGAGTTGAACGAAATAAGTTTTCAGACGACTTTAATTTAAAATATATTTATTTTAAAGGGAGAAGTTTCAACACTTCGTAAACAGTGAATAAATAACGATGTTTCCCTACAACCGATTCGCAGCAATCTAAAGGATTACTGATGAATGCATTTGTTTTTGTTTTTATAGATGATACAAGTACTGGAATTTATCTTATCGGATATCTCCATCATAATTTATTTTCACGTTTCGTGTTTGATTACAATGTTTATTCTAACTGAATTTCGCAATTACTCCTCTTTTCTCTAAGTGATGAACTTGGGTTAAATGTCATTAGTTATTAGTGTGTGGCACGACAATTGGAGTCTTAATCAAATGCTTTAGAGATTTATGTTTGTTGATTTTTCCTGATTCTAATTGGGTGGTTCACTATTTCTTCTTTGTAAAATAAATAATGAAAAACATTTTAAAAGCCACTGAGTAGAATTTCTTTTATTTGTTTTTGGCTTATCAGCTGACATTTAAGAGGTGAAATTTGTTCAACTTTTTAGTCCTTTACCGTGTTTTAACAAAACTTTTGGAATGGAGTCGATTCATGCATATATGATACACATGAAGAAAGCTGCGTCAGTTAAAATTTGGATTACGTTGCTAATTTTCAGAAGAAATACGACATAGAGTCCCAGTATAGTCTAAGTCAATGTGTAGTTAGATATCAGACGCATTTAAGTTTACGCGCTGACTCCTGATAGTGTCAATATTTAATCCCTGAAACTAATGATATTCGTTTTAATAAAGTGACCAGACACCCGGAATAATGAAGTGTTCAGATGTTGTCCCTAATTTCAATTAAATGTCCCGTATTCTCCCGTTTTATAGTTATTCTAAAAAGCTCGTATTTAAAAATTCAAATAGATTGATTGAATTGCCTTAAAACGTTATCCTCTGAAAAATTCTCCTTCCCAGCTTTTACTGTACTTATAACATGGTTACCATAATGTGGATGAATTAGTCTGAAGGAAAAGTAATAAAAGAAATAAACAATCTGTTATTTATGCTTCTTATTACTTCCTGCCCTTTTTCAGAAACAGTTTTAATGATTAACTGCTTCATTACTTCGGAATGCTTTTATTTTTTTTAAATTTAATTTTTAGAATTTGTCCAGTAACTCTGCACCTACACAATCCATCGTCCCGAGGTGTACGTGCAGGTAGTATTGCATATATAAGAATATGCTGAGGATTGAAATAAAAGATAATCGGAACTGTAGTTCAGCGACTACTGAGTCGCAAAGTTGGGCAAAAATACGCATGAATTTGTTACGCGATCCTCTATATCTCGGTAACTACATATGTTAAAAACGTAACTAATGTCTTATTTTAGAGATAAAGGGTAACACCAGAAGTTACAAATAAAATTATTAAATTATATATGTTACTTTTGATATCATCGATCCTACACGGAATTGTAACATATCCACGCACGATTGAAGAATTCAGAACAAAAGAATTGACATTGTAATATATTTTATTGAGAAATAAAACAATTTTCATTGTAACCTTAATTTCATTTTATTTCTCCAATTTTCCATGCATTAGTATTTCAGAGAAACAAAAGAGAATCGAGAGTAACTTCGAGAAACAAAAGAGAATTGAAAGTAACTTCGAGGAACAAAAGAGAATCACGAGTAACTTCGAGAAACAAGTGTATCGCGAGTAACTTTAAGAAACAAAAGAGTATCGTAAGTAATTTTAAGAAACAAAAGAGTATCGCGAGTAACAAAGAGAAACAGAGAAATTTCGAGAAACAAAAGAGTCACTCGAGTAAAGTAGACCAACGCCTTTAACATCAGCGGCTGTTTGAAAAAGACAGCCTCCCGCCATTTTTTAGATCAACGACGTAATTTGAAATTGTGCGAGGGTCCGAGCACCTAGTTTCGAAATGTGATTAGGTTACGAAATCGGAATTTGCGCTACATTCTTCAAACTTTCATCCTGAGCAGCATGAAGTTTATTGATCGAAGAAAACAAATTCAACCCATTAGCGTAGTAGAAGATCAGACGTCGAAAGCTTTACAAAGACATTATAATAGTAACAATTGGGACTAACAGACTAACATTCGCGCGGAATATCTTCTGCTGAAATTATCTCAAACCAACAATGTTCTGCCCGCTAGGTCATGGTCATACAGCCAAGCTTCCATGGTCAACCTATGTGCTTAGTTTGGTTTTAGCTAGATTAACGTTATGAAGCACTGAAGTGAATTTGAAGTACACGAGGACTGATCTGGAAATGACCTCAACATTTATCACCATTCTAAGAATCCGAGGACGACACCTGAGCCATCGCTGCCGTCTCTCCAATCTTTCACACCACAGTAACTGGAAGGTCTGTAACTTCGACAGATTTATGCGCACCAGGCCCACGAATGCGGTGGATCTTGATGAAATCGGGTTTGGAATCTACAACCCCCAGCCACCTTACCCTAGTCCATCTGTAGGAGTAGAGGGAATAAAATGCTCACAAGAGAGGTGGAAATCTATATTAGAATAGGCCAGAAATTTCGGTGACGCTCAGGAATGTGGGCGTGGCTACGTGTCAAAAGAGATTCAGACCAGACAGACTTTCTACAATTTAGCATACAGATAGAATGTTTTAATTCTGTGATGAATTAATATCAAATAGGAGGTATAACTGGTTTTCTTAGCTGATTTTAGAGGTTTCTTTTCTTTTTTCATTTTTTGTTGATTCATCGATGCGGAACTCCGTTAATATCAAATAGAAGTTATACTAGAATTAATTTATTTTTACACTTCTCGGAGATCTTTACTTTCGTTTTCGTTAAGAAGGTTCTTTCTTTTTCGTACTTAATTTTGGAATTGAATTTCTATATATTTTGCAAAACGAAAGTTAGTGCCAATTGATTCATCATTTCTGTTTTTTATGTTTTTTTTTTATTTCTTAAGCACTCCGCCAATGTGCATGAGATTTTCTAACACAACTTTCGTTAATAAATCTGCGACAATCATATCCGAGATGTTGTTGCTAAAAGTCCGTCTTAGACGGGCACAAATCTTCTAGTTACCATAGAAATGAACAAGTATTTCCGAAAGTTTGTACTACTGTTAAACACTAACAAGTCAAAATACCGATATTTCAAATAATGCTTGATCGAAAACTCTATATCCTTGATGTGCAAGCGTAACATTAATATGAAAATCGCTAGTGAAAGAAGTACAAAAGCTAACAAACGGACAAAAGCATAAAGTAATGATTACGAAAGTAGCTTCTTATCAGAAAACATTTTCCTTCATAGCAGAAAAAAAAATAAAAATCTAAAGATGCTAATTATTTTTGGACGAGTACACCGATCGCATACTAACCACATATTTCACCACTGTAACGTTAAATTGTGTATTTTGTTAATGACTTCACAGAATGACTTTGTATAATAAATATATTTCACATGTTCTGAATTGCTAACGACTTGATCAATTCCATTCAAACCATCAGTGAATTGTAATTATTTTTTATTATTTCCTTACACATTGCAGCAAACTTATTTTTTGAAATCTAAAACTTATAACACGCACAAAACACTTGAAACAAAATGTGCCATCTATACTCAATAGAAAAGAACAACACACTGCACTTGAACATATTGCAGATGCCGTCAAGAATTTGATAAAATTCTTGCTTTACAGCTGTTGGAGATATCTTAACAGCTGTAATGTGTTAAATAGAGATTTTGTTTGGTAATTGTAGCTTTACCACCTGAGTGCAAATTTTCCAGTTGGAAGAAAAAAATCCTCGAAATTTAAAACTAAGATTGATTTTAAACGTCTTGAGGCGGTAGGATAAAGGAACTGACATTAATGTTCTAAATATGTCATGCAAAACAAATGACAGAGTTCAAAAGTACCAGAATATATAAAAATAATGTCAAGCCGAAAAAGATTAATTGATGCGTAGTCCAGAACGCTAGGTCCATTAATCTTCCTAACTTGACAATATTAGGTACTGCGGTGCAAACTGTAGTGCAAATATTTCGCTCTTACATGTAATCTTGGTGCTGATTCTTTATGGAAATAAGCTTTTATTCTTTCTCCTGTAGAATTTTTTACATTCATGTGAAAATTTCAACGACAATATTATTAAAACTCAATATTTACATTTGATTTCCAAAATACATTCTGTTTAAAAAATAGGATCTTATATACGAATAAAAGATTTTCGATATTTCGTGATAATTTTGAATCGAATTCTAAATTACCTGCAATTTATGTTTCTTTAAATAGAATTCTTAAATAATTAAATGAATTCAATAAAGAAAATTGGGAGATCTCACCGCTTGACCTATTGGTTACTTCCTGAAACATTTGCCTTAAGACTTGCTGTCAAAATGACTACCTGCAGTGATGCGTTAACCAATAAAGCTTTCCATCTAAAATCCAAAACATTCTTGTGTACCTTTTCCACTGACAACATTTACTCCTGCTTTTTTTTATTTCATAAATTAAATATATTTAGTTTTCCTGCTGACTATTCAAATTTATCCAATTTTTTATCTTGAATCTTTAATCACAATCTCTCTCTTTTAAATAAAGAAAATGTATGACAGTCTTTTGTGTCTTCCATCGATCATCCATCGGTGTAAGTCATTTCTTTCATAAACAATACTACAGTCTTTAAAACCATTATAGATTCCCAGTTGCATTTTCTTTTGGAAAACAGAGAATTATTTCTAACCTTTCATGCAAGACAGTCAAAAATTATTACTTACCATAGAATTTGAGATTAAATTCATCTCTTCCTCTCAAATTACTAATCTTATTAACATCTCCACGATGAATTATCTGAAATTACATTTATTAAGTTATGGTAGAGCTAAATCTTTTATTTTATTTTCCGTTAAAATTTATATGCTTAGAAGAAATTTAATCTCTCAATTCATGTTAATTAACTGCGACGAAACTTCGCTAAGCGACATAATAAATATATCTCGCCCCAGCTCCAAATCTCTTGGACTCTTTCACCTTACAAACTTCTTTGAGGTTCTTTGGGTGACTTTTAATCCTCGACTTGAATTCTTTGCTTAAGTCTCCAAATTCTATGCTTAGTTGAAAAATTTGTTTTAATTATCAATTTGAGTCACATCGGATGATATTAAATCTTTTAAATCTTTTCTAAACATATTAACTGATGAGGAATTTTCACCATTAGAATATAGACAGACGATTTTTTAGAGAATACATCAAACAAATGTTATAACAGACCGTAATGCTAATTTATGCGTGTTTCGCTACAGTTTTAAGAAAAAATTGAGGCACAATATTTTTTTAATTCAATCAATTCTGTAACAACGTCAATCAATGTTCAGGATAAACATAAAAGTCCTTACTCCACTCAAATTTGGAATGTTTTATCATTGCAATTCCTATTTTTAAAACTTCTATTGAATAATTTGGAACAGAGAAAATCACCCGTCATGAGGCGGTGAAGAATATCCTCTCATTCGAGGTTTCAGTTAAATTGAGTGTATAAATGAATGATATACCTCGCTAACCTACTTGCTTCCCTTTCCTTTTGTCATCCACCGCCTTTTGCGATGGATTCTTCGTCAGTATTCATCGTAAAAAATATAGTAAACTAATTCATGATTATAAGACATTAAGTTATAAAAATATATACAAAATGTACACTAATAATTCAATAACCATGAAATTCTCAGCTTGTCAATGTAATCAAAGTTAAAATTTCAAAGGAATTCTATTCAATTCTAATCAAAACAAAGCACTTCTCTGCTTGTCAAACGCTTTAAAATATTATCAAATTAATCATCGTGCAATAAATAATCAGATGCATCCTAGCGTCCAAACTATATCACGCACGGATATACCAT
>BGPR01000745.1:225697-246425 GCA_013235015.1 Araneus ventricosus
CTGTCTTCGTTCAGTTACGTATTGCTATAGAAAATTTGAGGTATAAAGATACCTGTATGATAAATCATATACTGCTAGTGCCACGGCTTTTTGCATTTTCCTTCGAACTTATATAAAACTTACCGAAATCTAAAAGATTATATTTATGGTATATTACGAGAAACCAATAACTTTCGATCTATCAAATAGAAAAAATGATACTTTTTAACTATTTTTTTCTGAAGAAAAAATTGTCCACTGTTTTTTCTGAACAGCATATTTAACTGTTGGTGTCACCCACAGCTTACTAAAATGGGACAACCAAATACGACAGTTTAACTGCGTTTTGAATGATAAAAAAACTATCAAGAACAAACGTATCTCGATCATACTTATGTTACTCTATCAGTTATTTATTCATATTAAATTTTTTTAAAGAATCATATAAAGCTGGCAGAAACTGCTCAAATTGGGAAAATAAATTACTCTTTTTCTGAAACGCACTGACTAACGTACTGTGTTTTGTAAGTTTGTTACTATCACAAAAGTATACAACGAGAACGCATTATACATAATATATTGTCATAGTATACGAAGAGAAAGTATTGCAATCGCCAAAAAATTCGACATCAAGATTGTGCTGAATCTCCACATTTGCAGATCACCTGAGACCGAAAAAAAACATTTTTGAAATTGCCTATCAGTCGGACTTTGAATACGATAAATTTGGTGTCTGGATTTCAACATCAAAACTGCTGATTTGTAATCACATTTAGATACTTCGATAGATTTAGATATCAAAATTTAGAAAAGAGAGTTCTGTTTTACCATCTGGGCATGTGTGAATAGTAAATTGACTCCAAAAACTTCTCAACTCAAACTTTATCGCAAAATAAGTTAGAATTTGAACATTTTCATATAACTCTAAATTATGTGTTGTTCAAAATTATTCGAAACGGTCAAAAACTTACAACGAAAAAATAAAATAACAATTTTTAAAAATAAAATATTGGTGTTTAATGTTTGTATGGGCCTTCTTTTACTTCAAACACTGATTTCACTTTTTGATTCAGGCTATCAACCAGTTGCTGCGTTGCATCCTGGTTGATACTGCGCCATTCATTTCTGATCGTCTAAAAAAAAGTGATTTTTATTTCTTCTCTTCCAAAAGGCAGTTTCTGATTCAAAACTGACCATAATTTTTAGATGAGATTAAGGTCTATTCTTTGTGGTGGCCGCTCCAGTATCTTAATCATGTTTTTTGAGAAATAATCTTCGGAAATCTTTGAAGTGTGTTTCAAGTCATTATCTCATTGAAAGTTATACCATCGAACCACACTCAAATTTCTGGTGGATTTCTTCAGATTTTGGGACATGATATCGACGTACATACTTACAGTCATTTGACAGTTGATCATCACAATTTCACCAGCACCTTTACAGGGAATCAACTCACTTTGTACCATCACATTTCGGCCTCAGTGTTTTACTCTCTGTAGGATATTCATCATTTTAAGACTCACCTAATTGTCCCCACACTATTTTATGTTTTTTTAATCCATAAAGATCATATTTGCTTTTGTATGACCATAAACCAATGTCCTAGAATTGTGAAACCTGCGAAATATGCTCTTTTGCAAAGGCCAAGAGCATTGCCTTGTTTTGTTTTGAGATGTGTGGTCTACTTCTTTGGAGACAGCTCATGAACCCTGAGTTTTTGATTGTAAGGCAAACTGTGAGATCTGACACATTGAATTTCATGTCTTTCAAAATTTGTCTTGATGATATATCGTTCTTTTCCTGTGCAAATCTTACATTCATAAAGTCTTCTCTTGTACTTGTTTTCTGTCTCGCCCTCTCTTGTTTCCGCTGGATCCTGTCGTCTCATACTTCTTGCACAAATAGTAGATACTCAACATCGACAATTTATACTTTAATGATAAGTTTTCATATCTTACCCCATTCTTTCGATTGTCATTGTTGCGATGACAAAGATCAAAAGAAATCGCTAAGCTCTTGATAATTACTGTTGGCTGGACTGCTTCGTAGACCAATAAATAAATAAATTACCAAATAAATTAATCTGCTAAATTTATAACTCTAGGTTTTTTTCTCTTTTTAACACCTTTCCTTACGTAACAGTGTTAGAAATCGACAACAAATAAATGTGCGTTTTAAGCCTTGTGTTCCTAGCATTATTGTTCACAAGATGTGCACAAGGTGTTGTTTTGTACTAAATCAATAACTTTCTACAACTTCGTAATTAATATTTTCTCCCTATCTGGTACTGTTTTCAAGATAGGAACGCTAACTCCGGATTTTGCCAACAGCTAGCGCTGTAAGTTGCCTCATAGCGTACCGCATAGTCATTTTGCCTAGACAACACTTACATTACTACATCTTCTGTCGTTCTGAAGTGAAGGGGGAGTGTAAGGGATTTGAATGGGCACTCTGTAGTATACTACCGCTACGCAAAGCGTTCTGATCTGGAACAAGACAACCTCACAATAAACCTCCTCCAATAAGATTGATGTGTAATTAATAATTATTCCTTCAACTGGATGATAGCATTAATTAAGTTTTTTTAAATTTTATTTTAAAATTTAGATTTATCGTCGATATAATTAATACTTAGAACAGCTTTCCGAATTTCTAAATCGCCAATTAATTCTCCAAAGCACTCAGATGATTCACTCATCATTTTACTACACGTACACCAATTCACGTGACAGGAATGTGTCCGCTGAGAGCGAGGGTACCTTTTACCTCGAATTGGTAACCCTAAAATGTGATCCACGCACCAAAGTTATCACTGGAATAAAAGCATCCTGAATAAACTCCCATCAGCCATTAAGTCAGCCACGCAGACCTATAACAACTTACCTCAGGAGAAATAAAATCAGCGACGGGTTTTTTCCCTGCATGGCTCTGCTGTACACGGGAGGAAACACAATTACAGGCGGAAGGAAAGTCATTCCTTCTGGGTTGCATTAATCAGCCATCCCACCGAACCACAGATTGGAGGATTAGGCAGGGGGCAATAAAAACCTCGCCGGACATTGGTTGGAAGTTGCCCCAAATGAGGCAATAAAATCACGTCTATCTGATTGCGATGACTGTCCCTTGTCCCCTTTAGGATGTTCCAATAAGTAAACTTGGCGATTTTTATTTCAACAATAAAAGGAGGTGTGATGGTCGGAATGTGAATGTGATCCAACCTGCGATTTGGGAGACGTGATTTGTTTTCGTTAGGCAATCCCGAATCAATATCGCAAACTTCAACTTTGAATTAACTTGCTTCCGTGTTTGGGTGTGGGGTTTGGCGTGAAGTCTACATTTGGTGAGACATTGGACATTCTGGTGTAAGTCTAACTATATCAAGTGGTGAGAATTGAAGTATCCCTATAAAAACACTATAGAGGACAAACTAATAGTCCGAAGAGCGTCAAATCTTGCGGTGTAAATATATTACCACGGGGAAATGAATAATATAAAAAAGTTCTAAAAATGAACAATAGGGGAGGATGTAATTCTGTATGTACCAAGTAGTTAGAATTAAAATATTCCGAGTACTGTATTCCATATTCAGAGTACTGTAGAGGAAAAACGAGCAGTCTTAAGAGCTCTAGTGTGCATTTATGAACAAGAGGAAACTAATGACACAAGAAACAAGATCCAAAAAGGGACAATAAGACAGGATGTAAAACCCATATGTACCGGGTAGTTAGAATTAAAGCATCCATATTCAGAGCACTGTAAAATTAAAACTAGAAGTCAAAAGAACATCAAATGTCGGTGGTGAACATATCACACACGCAATTAGTCTCAAAATGAACAATAGGAGAAAATACAAGTCTAAATGTACTGAGTGGTTAGATGTCCCAAGTCAGAGTAGAGAAAAACTAATGGTGATCGCCGAATCTCGATGATGTACAAATACGAACTTGGGATAACGAATGACACATTAAAAGTTCCAAAAAATTAATTATAGGAGAAAACATGTGAACAATCTCTAGGATAAACAAAATTAAATCGCTGTCGTGGTGGGTATTAATTACGGATTATAAGTAATTGTAACGAAGAAATGCAATAAATGTGATAAATATTTTTCACAATCCCAGCTAAAAAAATCCTGCAGAAAATCTGCAGAAAAAAAATTTTGTGGAGATATCTTAAAGATTTCTACAGATTTTTTGAAGACAGAAAAAATCTGCATTTTTTCTTCAATTTAATCTGCAGAAAATTTTCTTAATATATTTTTCTCTAAATATTCTGCAGATTTTTTGAAGACAAAAAAAACCTGCATTTTTTCTTCAATTTAATCTACATAAAATTTTCTTATCATATTTTTCTCTAAATATTCTGCAGATTTTTGTAAGATAGCAAAAAATTTGAATTTTTTTCTTCAATTTAATCTGAAAAAAATTCTTTTTATTTTTTTCTTTAAATTTCCTGTAGATTTTTTAAGACTTTGCATTTTGTCGTCAATTCAATTTTCAGTTATTTAGCAGATTTTCACAATAGCATTAAACTTGACCAATATCTGATGATTTTTTGAAGATTTAACTGCAATTTCATAATATCGGCATTTCTGGAAATACATATTTTTCGCCATATTCTCTAATATTGCAGCTTTATTTTCCAAAGGATGTAAAACAAAATTAGAATGTAATTATCATTATTGTTTAATTCTACAGCAGACAGGAGTTTCAAAAAATTTCATAATCGAAAATTGTCTTAGGCACTAAATTTTTTTAAATATGCCAGTGAAAAAATGAATTCTAAATTAATCTTTAAAATAAATATTTAAGGTTTTACCATTTTAAACTTTTACCCCATAATTTAATTAATTTCCAATTAGTTTTCCAACTGTCTTTTTGACTATCTATTTTCCTCCAAAAACAAGGAAAAAGTGAAGTTTGCGCCCTTTGGAGGGAGAGAAGGCTTACCGGAAAGGTAGAAGGTGAAAACGAATTTATTGAAACAGAGAATGTAAATTATTGAACAAAAATATTACTAATTTCATCTGTTACTCATCTCTACAACTTTGAAACACATATTCTGACCTTGGTTGATTTATGCACCACTAGATGGCGCCACGAGAGCTATGGCGACGCTAAAACTTAAATATATTAATTTATCCCCGTCTCGTGTTTTACGGCGCAGCGTAGTGGTTAGCGCGCCTGTCAGCCAGCTATAGGAACGGGGGTTCGCATCCCGGGCAGGATGAATTTGAAGTTTTGTCACAATCTCAATCGGCATCGCACAAGTAAGTTAAATTAATAATTCAATTAATTGAAATTAATAATTAAACTTTGACTGTAGAAAAATCTGCCGAAAATCTGAAGGTATTTGGAACAGATTTTTTTTTTCAGATATTCTACATTTTTTTCTGCAGAAAATCTGAAGGTATTTGGAACGTAGTTTTCTTCAGATATTCTGCACTTTTTTCTTGCAGAAAAGCATGTTCCAAATACCTTCAGACTTTCTGCAGATTTTTTGCAGATATTTTTAGCTGGGTTTAATCTCTCTTTTCAGTATGACTTTCTAAAATCGATCGATTATTTCGACCAGCATCGCGAGCCGCTTTAAAACGCTGAATTAGCATATTGTTTTCAGTATTGCATTCCATTAAAAGCTCTTTCCCTTTGCCCTGTTCTCAGTCTGCTCCATGTAATCTGGATGCTGCTGCCAGTGTCCACTATTTTTTTGAGTCTGGCTTTTCAAAACTGAGCACGCATTTTCACGTTTCTTATGTAACAATAATTATGGGTTTGGATATTGGAAATTCGCATCATTAACTTGTATTTTGAATTTACTTGGTGAATCATGGCGAATGACTGTACAGTAGAACCCCGCTAATCCGAACTAATTGGGACCGGTGCCTGTTCGGATTACCCGAAATTCCGATAAAAATAGAAAAGAAAAAAAAGTGTGCTAAAAAATGTAAGTTATAAATACTCAGTACTTCTATCTCTTGAATTCTTTTATTCAAAAGCAATAGAAAAAGAATATGTCTCTCCTTTTCATTAGAATAATGGATGTGCTCCTCTATGAAGTGACCTTATCTTACCGCGAATTGCATTAGTTTCTTCAATGTGTACAAAATTATGCATGCTGAAAAAGTACTTTTTGTTTTTAGTATGCATATTTAAATCTTTTCAGGTAATCTTTTAAATTACATATAATTTTCGAAAATAAAATCGGTTCGAATTAACCGGAATTTCAGATTAGCGGGGTTCTACTGTATATACCTAAACACTGAGTTTCAACAAAAATGCCTCTCTTACCATTAAGTATGGTTCAATATTCAGCTTTGGTTACACATGGTAATAAAAACATGTTTTTTAGTATCCATGTAATATGAACCCGAATCATAAATTATTAAAAGATGTTTTTGAGTATTGATGTAATATGAACACGATAAATCAGAAAAAGATACACTAGATAAACGAAATTTATCTTATAATCCTGACATCAAATATATATATATATATATATATATATATATATAGGTGCCGAATTTTGGATTCAAACAGTGAAAAGAAAAGGACCAAAAGGCATACTCGATTCATATCACTATGCGACTAAAATAAAAACAAAATGCGGCAAACCATGGAAGTATATAAAAAGTCGAGGGGAGACAACACCGCTGTTTATTATATAGAAACTATTAGTTTCCTGTTTTATATTTAATGTTCCCCTCAGGTAACTTATTGCAAACAATTTAGATTAAATTTTTATCAAAGCTTTCCGTGTGAGAATAACTTTGTTTCCTTACATAACAGTTCACAAAATTAAAATTGTTACAACCGTTTCCACTGTCACATTAAATATTTCCAAACAACACTTAGCAGAAGCATTTGGATGAAATAAACTCATGCACATAGTCTCCATGGATATTTAAAGGCCATAGAATAGTTTCGGAAGGTAAATAAATCAATAAACAAAGGAAAAACTTTCCGGTGGATACTCCATTAACTTAATTCAATCAATATAACGTAACATTAGTGCCAAAATGTGTCAGAAGCATTTAACATTATTTATCTTCCTTATAGATTCAAAGTGTGCGAACTTTTCACTATTTTTGCGTTCACTTTTTTTATCCTTTCCTCCACAAAGAAGTGCCAAGTTCATTAGAGGGTGCTTGTGGTTTAAAGGGCCATTTAGAATATGAACGCGTATTTGATTTTTCTCTTAACCTCGTTCCCGAAGTTCGATCCAATGTTGCCATTCACGCCGAAGTAATTTACACTAAAAAAGGATGAAGTCGAATTCTGTTCTTTTTTTTTCCCGCGGTTGCTACTTTGGAAGTCCGCCATTTTGAATAAGGCAGCTGTCATAATAAGTCAACGAAAATTTGAACATTAAGGGGGAAGTCATGTCGAGTACAATGTTTTTAACACTGCCCGATAGCTATTTATAACCGCCGTAGGAAGTTTTAACTGAGATTGCTACGCAGTTTCAATTTATTTATTCGAGCCTTTTTTGTGTGTGTGCGTTACGGATATGCCCGCCATTTTAAGTGGATGATTTTATTTATTTATTACTTTTTCGTGTTTTTATTTACTTTCGTTGCTGGGTTTGGTATGTTTTGTTTTTGATGCTTTTTCCTCGAACGAAGTTAGTAAATAAGAAAGGGTTTATTCTAAAATAATTTTGGGAATTATTTGAAAAGGATTTTTTTCGGAACTTCTTTAAAAAAAATCGAAGCATTTTCCATTTACTTTTAGATTACTTTCTTCCTTTCAGAGATAAATCTTATTTAATGACTTCTGCTTGAGATGCATCAAACTAATTTAAATTAAAGGGAAGTTTACTCTTTTTATACAAGGTATAGTGATGAAAAATGATAAACGGTCTCTAGTTGTAGAAATGTGAATTGTTCTTATACTTTAACCTTTATTAGATAATTATTTTAACTTCTTTGATTTATTTTATGTATGGAATTAAAAATAAGAATCATCTTTATTGTAATGATATTTAGACTGTTGTTAATGTACTGATGTGTCCCTGCTTAACAGACTTTCGTGCCATTTTTAGGGATTATATGTTTCATTCTTTAGCCATTTTGTTTTGTCTTTCCATGAATTTTAAATTATCAGTTTTCTGGAAACTGTTAATGCCTTTAGTTTCATAAACATAGTAAAAACACAGTAAAACACAAATAAGCTTTAAGAAGGATTATATTTACGGGAATGTCATATGTAAATACTAAACATTGTTGTTTAGCCTAAACAAAATTCGGAAATACCAACCATCATAATTCTAGTTAAAAATATAGCAAAAATATGAAGGGCATTTAATGAATAGAGTAGATAGTGGAACTAAGTGAACAGTAGTGCATTTTTATTGTAAACGGCTTTACAACTGAGACACTGAATGAACTGTTTAAGTGTTTATATCATAGGTTGTGTGAAGCTATATCTTTCACCATTAACACTCATTGTGGTTGAGAACTCATGTGCTACATCATCCTTCAGTGATTATTATGCGCACATGTTTTTTGATAAATCTGTTCCCTCAGAATTATATATGCACATGCGTGAAGTTTCCACCTGTGTGTTCGAGAGTCCGTGGTTAGAGAGTAGAGACGTCTCAACGAAGACTGCAGTCATGATCAAATTCAGAATTCTTTTTATTCCAATTTTCACTCGTATTGCTTAACTTGATAAAAGCCTAATAGAGAATTTTACGAAAGTTTCCAATTCATGACCATTTCTGAAATGTTTCGTGCAGAGCGGCACAGGTTGCCGGGAAGTGTCAAAAAGTGAAAAGAGTATGTTGGCGATGCGTTCACAGTTTTTTTACTTTCTCGTATACGAAGTATACAAAGAGAAAGTGTTGTAATAGTCAAAAAATTCGAACTCGAGATTTTGACGAATCTCCACGTTTTAGACCTCCCTGTGTCCGAAAAACACAATTTTGGAATTATGCCTGTCTGTGAACACGATAACTCGAAAACTATTAGAGTTACGCGTATGAAATTTGGTATGTGATCTTGACACATAATTTGTAGGTTTCTTTCAAATTGTGGACAAATTCCGTCCTCGGGAAGTCCGTCTGTATGTATGTCCGTGTTAATGTGAACGCGATAACTCACAAAATTAAATAGCTAGGTGGGTAAAATTTGGTACACATTTTTATCATCAGGAATGTATCAAATTTTGCACCAAATCCGTCAAAGGGTTGACTGTCTGTCTGTCTGCATAATCGCATACTTTGGCACGAAATAACTTCTCTAAAAATTACTTTGATAGATGAAATGTGGTTTGTTGCCTTCTTACTTTAATGGTAGATTTGTGTCCAATTTTTGTGTCAATCGGTTGAAAAAAGGCCATATTGGTAATCCACCCGGCTTCTAATTCCACTTCCACGTTGGACGACCTTCGAAAATCGTGGTATGACGTTTCGCTTATTTTTTTTTCTGCACTGCATTAGGGGTTCTTGTTCGTTTCGCTGCCTTTTAGCTTATTTTTTTTCTCTACATGTGTTAGGAGTAAACAAGAAAGTTTATGGGAGACCACTTCCGCTGGTTTCAAATCGGAACGGGAATACCCCTTATTTTTGTTCAGAAAAGCAACTTTACGGAGCGGTGATGCTAAAGGACAGGACATTTTTATCTCTAGACAGTGAAAGTTACAGTCATTAGATTTTGAGAGACCCGGGGAAAATTGAAAATTCGCGCGACTCATAAGTTAAAGTAGATGTACGTTAGTTGTTGTATAATTGGGTTTATTTCTCAAATTTAAGAGGTGTTAGAAACACTTTATTTTAAAGGCATGGATTAATTGAATTCATCACATATTCCTATTTGCAACTGATTGTTGGATATTAGTTGATTAGTGCAGTTAGTTTTGTCATATGACCGTGACGTCACGTGAACTGAACCCCTTAATCGGTCTTGAATTTCTAACATTTTTTTAAATAAATCTTTTTAATGTTATTTTACATAATATAATAATGCATTATTCATTCCTTTCCACATTTCATTTGACAGTACATAATTCGTCATGTTATGCTGATAATACCAGTGAATGATGCATTTAATTTTCCATGGCATGATTAAAATGTGATTCAAGAAGCATTGCTTAGTTTTTCATCATATAATTCGTCATGTATTGCCAATATATAATGCATGGCAGTTTTTTGTCCGATGAACCGATTCTAAATACTTCATATTATTGTTCGTTTTTTAAAAAAAGACACCAAAATATCGCCATTTTTCAACAATATTCGTCAAAAAATTCCAATTAGTCAAACACAACCCAAATTTTTAAATATAGACACAATTTAATGCTTTGCTGAAAACAGATAGTAGTGGTTAAAGCAGTTTTTCAGAAATAATTTCACTGATTCCAATTCCATATAAAATAACGCTATGCAAAACGGTACTTAAAGCTACTCTGACTTTTTAATATTGATTGGTACAGCCTGAGAGGAGTTTTCTTCGAATTTTTGACACTCCCACAACTAATTACTCGTTAAGGTTAAATTCTTTGCATAACAGCTGCATCTTATTCAGTTTTTCGGCTTGTTTCCTTTTTTATATTTCACTTCTCCTCTTAGATTTGTATTTCATTTCTCATATTTTAATAGGACGTTGCCTTTTTTATTAGTCATGTCAGGATTTGAATAATAAATCATGAATTTATTTTGGAAGTTCTAGTAATGACTTTTTTGGTAAGTGATTCATTTTCTTTTTAAATTCTTATATATATATATATGTCAAAAGATGGCGTCTCTTGAAAGTATCAAAAGACCATGCCCCTTGCGATTGATGGAGATTACGTTGAACTGAGGAGTCTATATTCATATTTCAAAGCCTCGAATTTCTTTGAATCAGTTTTTGTAATAGTCTTGTTTTTATTTACGTATTTTACTTCTTTACTTACAATGAAAGTAGTATTGTAAATACTGTAATCGTGGAAAAAAAATTCGATATCCAGATTTGAGAAGTATCGATATCCTGATTAAGAAATTAAATAGTTTAAAGTTTCTTCTTAAAAGCCTTTTTCAGAGTTAACTGTTACCTCATCCCACTCCAAAAAAATGTTTCATTGATGAAATTTGGCTTGTTGTCCTTACCCGGAAATTGCAGATCCTGAAAAATTTTAGAGCAAAATCCGTCAACTTGAAAAGTAAAAAATAAACAATTATTTCAAACAGCAAAATAATTAAGTATAAGCACCAACTGTACAATATGTAACTGGTTTGAAATTGAAATTGGCTCAGAGCTCTTACCTCCAATTGACTCCACTGCGATACAGGGTTCCCGAGAACTGTTGGACACATTTCAAAAATTAATTTAAAAAACTAATAATATTTCAACTGCTGTAATGACAACTAAAGTTAAGGGGTCATCTAATTACATAGCTGAGTGCCAGTCACCGGTGACAGATTTCCATTCGCAATGGCTACCGATGAACAGAAGTCGATGCTCTTTTTCTGGTTTATTTTTTTTTAGTTTTTCTTGAATATCTCGAAAACTGTTCAGTTTTCACACTACATGTGATTAACAGATTAAAGAACGTAAAATTCCCTACAAATACGTACTTTTATTTTTCTTCCAGTTTTAATATTTTCGCAGATAATTTCTCTAAAGAAATTTTTGACTTCCAGTAATTTATGACCCTCTAGACCACCGAAACGGCGTGTTACCTATCTGAAAAAAACTTTTTGAAATGCGCTGTCAATAAAAGAACACCGTAGTTGAAACATTATTAGGTTTGTTTTATTAATTTTTGAAATGTGTCGAACAATTCTCGGACACTCTGTAATAATATATTAAGATTTTTGAGTTGACCGTGGGGGGAGACGACAATGAAGGATGAGAAGTTGTCGTATAATTAAGCGGGTTCTGATTTCTCCTGGTTCTCCTGGGGGTACAGTAATAGTGATGATGACTGATTAACGCTCCCATTGCCGATGACGAGACGTACATTCTTGTGAGGGTTCATCGCAGGAGATGCTCATGATGTGATCTTTTTGGCTTAGTTCACAGTACCCGTATTGTTATTTGTGACGATCTGGTCATTCAAAATTACGATAATTACCAAGATAGGACGGGGTTTCTTTTATAAACATGTTAGACATTTTCTGGAAACCAGTTTACAGTGGATTCCCATCTAACGCGATGATACGTTCCGCGTAATAGAAAAACGCGTTATATGGGACATACATCGTCGGACGAATATGTGCATGGGATGATTTCGAATTTTTCTCATCTTTAAAATTAAATCTTTACAAATGCCGCTTAATTTTTAACCACTAAAACGCCCTTCTACTTTAACTTACCGAGTCACGAGAGCCTTCACTGTTAATCCTTTATAGTATACTGTTATAAACATGGAAAGTCCCTTCCCAGCAATACGAGTCTTATGGTTGGGAAGAGAGTTTTACAGGGATAAGTATGAGATGACCGACAGCAGCCACATCTGGATCCCTGACCTTGGAGACAAACTTGGCGACCATCTTGGCGACAAATTTGGCAACTTTGGCGACGAAATATGGGATCTCAAAGGTGCTGAAATCTTCTCGATATCTCTATTAGCAGAGGAGATACGCTTGAATGTACTAGAAGATTCCATGTGACATCACGGCCTGCCGCGGGAGACTATATAAGGAGAGCTCTTGGATGACGGAGTGTGTGTTGATCGACTGGGATCGCCTTGGAGCGCGAACGTCTTTGGAGTTCGTCCGCAGTGTCAGCTAGGAAGTTGGTGAGCTGAGCGCTATTGAAAGTGCTGTTATTGTCGTTATTAGTGCTTTGCTGACTGTTTGTGATGCTAAATCTCAAAGTGCTGAACTGTTATTACCTGTGAATTGTTGTTTGTTTACATTGGTAATCTGTGCAAGAACTATTGTTTCCTGTACCTGTGCTACGTGTTTTCCTACATATTTGTAAATAAACCTTCATTCGCCATTATCCTGCGTGTTGGACTGTTTACACCATACACCCACAGTAAGACTTTTGCAACAATACATACCATCAACATCAAGTTCATCATTTTTGAATGCATTTTTTAAGGTTGGCATAAGTTCTCGCCAAATTTTTCGATGAAACAAAACCTTGAGGTTCCAATTTCTTTTCTCAAACCATAACGAAGTGTCAGGAATTGATAATTAATTATTAATTAGCAAAGTTAATTAACACAAATTATTGTCATCTAATACGCTTAATGAATTTCTTTTTTTAAATGAATCTCAATTCCAAAGCTATTTTACTATAACACTACTAGAAAAAATGCCCCTTTAAAGGGTTAACCGAACATCATTTTTCGGGGACTTCCCTTTCCCATGGTATTGATAGTTGAGATGCGTCACAATTTACCAATTCTTTTCTTCAAACGTCGCCGGTGACTTGCGCGTTGCGTTTCTCTTTAATTTCAACATGGCTTGGTTATATCTAAAGTATCTCCAAATTACCTACATTGATCTTAAACATATCACTTAAAAATGATTAAGTGAAATAAACTGTTTTCCTTTACCAACGACTGCCGTCTTATAATTTAAAATGCCTCAACACATCACCTAACAGATGTTACATGCATATTCAAACATGTCTCTAAATTTCTAGTCAATACGGATTTCGGGTGTGGAAGTGTTGAAAAGTAACAAATAAATCAAAACAACTTCTTTCAAACTGAAAACAGTGGAATCTGAAGCAATGAATAAAAAAAAGTGAAAAACTAATCTAAACTAAATATATCTTATGCGTAATACGGGACTTTTTACCGCGTTATATAAGCACTAGTCGCAATTTTTTCGTCACATTATACTAATCCTTCTTCTACGGGAGTCCACTGAATTAGAAAACCGAGAATTATACATAATTCCAATCTTAATTCTTAGAAGTGTGTATGTCAGGGGGATGAATAATGGTATTGTTACAGTCATGGAAATTCGCTTCCCAGCAATGCAAGTCTTATGGTTGGGAAGAGAGTTTTACAAGGTGAAGCATGGAGTGACCTCAGCGACTCTCGTGGCACGCATGACCTTGGCGACCATTTTGGCGACAAATTTGGCGACCTTGGCAACAAATAGATTATTCCCGAAAATGCAACCCTTTTCTCGATATTTCTATTAGGGGCCGAGATCCAGGTTTTTCATGAAAATTCTATGTGACGTCACGGCCTAACGGGGAGAGTATATAAGACCGCGTTTGGATAACGGCAGCGTCTTTTGATCGACTGGTTACTTCCCTGTGAAGCGTGAACGTCTTCGGAGTTCTATCTGCTGTGTGAGCTAATCAGCTGGTGAGCTGAGCTGTTATTGTCGTTACTAGTTATTTGCTGACTGTCTGTGTTGTTAGATATCAAAGTGCTGAACTGTCATTACCTGTGATTGTCTATTTACATTGGTAATCTGTGCAAGGACTATTGTTTCCTGTACCTGTGCTACGTATTTTCCTGCATATTTGTAAATAAAAATTCATTCTCCATTGTCCTGCGTGTTGGACTGTTTACACCATACACCACAGAGAGACCTTTTGCAACAGTATCCTTGCTCAATCTGATGTACAGAACCGCTTCACCACAACAAAAATCTTTAACATCCTTCCACCCTCAAAAAGATTCGACCTTCACTGACACTACCAAACTGAATCTAAATCAAGCAGTATGAAAGCAAGAAACATCTGATGAACGCAGTTAATTACCACCGAAGTGATATTTCGCACGGATTGATGCTTGCTCGCAGCGTTGATCGTGGAGGAGAGATCTATAGCCTATATATACATCTCCCTTCCCAGAAAGATTCCGATCGCATCAATCGCTAATCGGAGCGTGGAAATTACGGACGATTTATGGGCGAGTGGCGACATCCATCATCTGCTGGAAACAGATGGATGGTGGTGCCACCGTTGCATCTGGATTTTATTGGAGAAAAGTGTGAAAAAAATGATGGCGCTGTTTGGAGATGCGTTTAGACGAGAATTCTTTTGAAGTTGTGTTTCACTTGATGGGTGTTTTTAAATTTAAATGTCTTATTAGTTAGAAGAAATTAATTTCAGATTACGCAGTGATCTTACCAAGAGCCTTTACTGATTGATCTCTGGTGTGAGCAAGTGGTTTTTAATATCATATTTAGTCGAGACTTTATAGTTTAAGATTGACATTATTATTAATACACAGAACATTAACTTCAGGTATGGGGCTTAAAATTATTTACATAACCCTCATAGTTAACTAATGCTTAATTAATGATAATTAATAAAAAATTACGTAATGTTTCTTTCTTTCATATAAATAAAAGAAATTCTTCATTATCAAAACGAATGCAAGCTATACCGTGCGAAGCAAAACCAATCGAATTAGTGAGCCGAAAATATTTGTTCAATTTCAGAAACCAAGTGGCCACATATATCGTGTCGTATTTCATCAAAACAGTGGTATGGTATGACGGGCATATCTTGTATTGCAGAATATTTGTCTCTATTTTATGTTCTAGATTTTTTCTAGATTTTTATTTACTATTAAATCTAAGATAACTTCTCTTAATCTCTCACTTATGAGAGAAATCTTCACGATTTTTATGTGACGAAATCTTCCCGATTTTTATGTGACGAAATCTTCACGAAATTTACTATTAAATCTAAGATAACCTCTCTTAATCTCTCACTTATGAGAGAAATCTTTACGCTAAATTGTGCCCCACAACTGGAATTAAGATTTAAATATTTGTTATTTCTTTGATTATAATATTCTTTGGAGGTTAAACAAACTTCTTGATATGGTATGACGGGTGCAAATTGCCTCTTCTTTCTAGGGATTTCCCGTCAAATGTGACATGTTTAAATAAATATATATGCGAGAGAAATGTTAAACATCGATTGAAAACAAATAAAGTAAGCATATGTTTTATAAAAGGAAATATTTTTTTATTTACATATTATTTACATATTTCTTTATTCATAAAATCTCTTGGTAAACAACATTCCGTGTGAAGTATTTTTCGTTGTTTAACAATTTTATTATAATTCAATAACCATGAAATTCTCAGTTTGTGAAACGTAAGTCAAAAGTTAAAATCTCAAAGGAATTATTTTTCGAAATTCTGATAAAAACAAAGCACCTCTCTGTTTGTCAAACGTTGCCAAAAAATATTATCAAATTATGTCATCACGATTTCAATAAATAATCAGATGCATCGTGGCGTCCAAACTATATCCCGCGCATTATATACCACTGACGTAATTTACTAGTTTCTATTAAAAAACGGAAATTAATTTGAAATATATGATTAATATAATTTAAAATTTGTCGGGAACTATTGATCATAGCGAGATAAAGTTTGTATCAATCGATAGAAAATTTTATTTCACTATTTCAGAGGTATTAAATTTGAAATTAGAACGACAATTACTCTTTCAAATTTAAAATTGCTGAAATTTAGGTTCTCTAATAATAAAATAATGATGTTTTACGTCTCGCAGTGCTATGGCGCGAGTTTTATTGTTGGTGACGTCAGAGAGTTACCGAGAGACAGATCTGGGCTATTATATTAGTCATTTAGACCTCCCTAAATCCGAGAGAAATTGCCATTTCTAGAATTTTGTCTGATTGTGAACATGACAACTCAAAATCAGAACGAGCTACAAAAAGAAGTTTAGTTTGCTGTCTTTACACTAATGATATATTACTTTATCAAATTTTGTATGAAACCCCTTTAAGGGAAATCTGTCCGTCCATGTGAAAGTGGAAACGATGTGCTCGATGGGTGGAATTTGTCACATGCATCGAATTTTGGACTAAATCTTCCATGGAGTAGCTCTCTGTAGGTGTGAAAGCGAATGAGAAAACAAGCTAGATATGAGATTTATTACATGATCCTTTCATCAAAACTGTGCATCTGTGAAATTTGGACCAAATATTCCATGGAGTAACTTTCTGTCGGTCTGAAAGAGAATGCGAAAACAAGCTGGATATGAGATTTATTATATGACCCTTTGATCAAAACTGTGCATCTGTGAAATTTGGATCAAATTAGCCAGCGAAAGAAGTGATGTTGCAAAATGCTTACTATCCCTATTAGCACAAAATGTTCTACAATATTTATACAACATTTTTACGACGTTGTGCGTCATTCAGAATATCGTAGCAACATCTTGGAGATACGTACAATATCTTGTGAAAATTGGTCTCAAATTATCGTCATGTCTTTATTTATCTGCTAGTTAAATATGCCGTTGCGTGAACGGGGTACAAAAATTTCCACACCGGTGGGGGGGGGGGGGCGGGCCCTCCCGGTCCCCCACTAGCGCCACTCCTGGGTGGCGCTGTTCTTATTGCGCATGCGTATTTGAGAAAATATTCGATTCTCTACACTTTAGTAAAAAGTTAAACTTAAAACGTGCCGTATAATGTGAAAATGTGAGAGAGTCGAGGAAAAATCACTCTCGCTGTTTAATAATAGTAATATTAATTACAGCGCATAAAGTACCAAACTGAAAAATTTAATATCAATGGAAAAAATATACGTTCAAAGTACCGATTATAATTAAATGGAAGTTAGCATGTTATTTTACACTAGCAACGTAGCCCGGCGTTGTACGAGCTATCTCGAATAATGCGTTATTATTGTCAATGGCAGAAACAAGAAATCATAAGAGATTAAAAAAGTTAGATAATTTTATTTCTCTAATTAAATACTTGCTATTTAATAACTATACCACTTGAATAATTGATTATAACGATGTGTAATTTTTAGCTATCCTTATAAGTTAAAACCAAATAATTAAAATACTGGCTCCATTTGCTTTGACATTGAAATTATACTGTTGTAAAAATGGAATAAAATGTAAAATAAAAAATAAGTTCTGCCAATGTTAGTAATTCGAATCATTTGACTTTCAAGCTAATTTAAGCTAACCTTAAAATTATTGATAGAAACTTCTTTGCATAGACGGATGGTGGTGGTGGGGATTAGATATGGTAGTAGGGGGTACGCGTAAACAAAAAGAATAATCAAGGGATACGCGAGAGAAAAAAGTTTGGGAACCCCTTGTCTATCCGATTCCGGAATTGTTTTTTGGCTCACTTTAGTACGGTGGGATGGATGGCAGTTTTAGGAACGACCAAGAAAGATTTCGGCCACGACCGGCCATCCTTCGCAGTCCTCTGCACGATAGATGGCTTTACAGCGGAAGGCCAATAATTCGTTTTGGTGTTTTTGATTAATATCTTTTTAACTAATTGTAATTTCGGAACTTAAATGGTCAAAATGGATTTCTTGGATTATTTCTCATCTTTTGGTAATTTCGGCAAGCTTCTGCGTTGAGCGGTTCGTGAGAAGATAGCTTTACATGCATACACGTCGGGTTTTAATAATGTATATTTACTCGTACTGTGTTAAAAAGGCTTGAAATAATTCGTAGAAGTTTAAAAAAAGCAAAGAGGGCGATTTTTAAAAGTTAAAATTAAAGAGTTTCGTTTTTGTTTTATACAGGGTGCCCAGTAAAATCCCTTACACACTCCTTAACAACACGACAACTACAGTCATAAAAGTGCTGCCCAAATATGCTAAAGTGGCTATGGGCTACGCGATAAGACCGTTGTCGCCACCTGCAGCAAGCTGCGAAATAAGTGCTCCTATCTCGAAAACGGTACGATATAGGGGGGGAAATAAATTACTAAATTGTAGAACATCATCGATTTAGTACAAAAATACACCTTGTGGACATTTATACTAATTACCGAAAACTTAAAACGCACATTTGTTTGTTCGGGATTTCCGAAACTGTGACGTCACAAAACGTGGGCAAAAGGAGAAAATGTATTCTTTCATAAAAATTGAGCTCAATGAACTTTTTCCATAGGGATACCTCAAACAGCAGGCGCATACGACCTCTCCGCCAACATTACAGTTCTTCAACGACGTATTTACTGATGCTTATGCCAGTGTGCCAACTGATATGCTATAAAGTGTGCAACGTGAAATTCAAACAAGCCTCCAAATGTGTATTGTAGTTGACGCATAGCAGTTTGAAGATCAAAAATAAAGACATCTTATGGTGTGGTGTGTAACAAATTTTTATTTATCTCTCTCTTTCTAACGCTTTATTTCACAACAGTGTTGGAAATCGGAACGTGAATTTTAAGCTCTCTATTCTTATCAATATTGCCTACGAGGTATAAATTTGTACTAAATCGATAATTCTCTACAACTTTGTAAATACTTTTTTTTGGCTATATTGTGTAGTTTTCCAGATAAGTAGGCTAATTCCTAAGTTTACAATCAGATGGCGCTGCAAGTAGTCTCGTCACGTAACGCATAGGCACTGTACTATACCTAGACACCACTTTTATGACTATAGCAGCAGTCTTTCTGAAGATAAGGGCTGTATAAAGGACTTTAGTCGTTACTCCGTATAAATGTTCTTGCAAAAGTCTCGTTAAAATGGAAACTTCGTTATCAGCATCGTGTCAGTTGAATCATACATTTTAAACGAAACATTAATTTATTCGTTTAACTAATACATTTATTATTCTAGAGGATGTCAAATAATTGCTTTACTAACTTAACCGATGATTATTTTGCTGATGATTTATTAGATTTCAAAAAATAATTGTAAAGAAATTATGCCATAGACCAGTGTAGCATAATGCGTTTTTCTCTGCGTATATAAAATTATATTAATCCGAACCACTGCCACCAAGTTGCTTTTCAGACGCAAAGAATACATTACCATTAATTTAAAGTCAAATGTGCCATTCTCTTCATGCATATGGACGCAAATAAAGGAATAATGAATACTGGATTAGCAACACATTTCTTATTATTATTCTAAATTCACACTTTTTATGCGACCAAGTATCATACCTAAAGCTATGTGTAATTTCTGGAGACTGATCATTAACTGTAAGTCGTGACTGTAAGAATCTTTGGAATGAAAAATTAATACCCTCTTTCAGAATTCATAAGACAATTGAGAGCACAACACTTCCCTAGAGACATTTACATGTATTTATTTTTAAAATTTAGCCCAGAGGTTTATGAATATTTATTATATATATATATATATATATATATAGCCACAGCGATATTCTATTCTTCAAGAATGTAAGAGACTAGTTAAGAATTCTTCCAATTTCTTGGTGCCCCGTGTAATTCCGGATATTTGGGAAATTAGATTTATGAACTTTTAAAGGGTTTTTGGGAGCTGTCGAAGAGTTATGTGTTTTTTGTTTATGAATACAATTTTATGGCTCGTCTATGTTGTCTTTTTTAAACTTTTATTTGTTTTATTATCTATTATTTTTTGATCGACACGAGACGGCCATGTTTATTTCTAAATTAACCCCAACAACAGCGAAAAATTTTATTTATTTATTTATTATGGTTTATAATTTATTTAAACTTTTAGTTATGCAGTTATTTGATTTCTTTTTTTTTGATACTTCCTAGCGAAGTCTTGGTCATTTAAATTAGAATTCCTTTCTTTCCTTAATGAAATCTCCAGTTTTTTGAGAAAGTTAGATCAGCTTTGAAGTTTAAAAAAAACATGTATATTGATATGGATTCTTACGAAAATTTTCAATTAATGTCCATAATTTAAATTAATATCACGAAAATTATGTTTCAATTTAATTCAATTGCGATGAAAATTTAAAAAAAATATTTCGAATATCACTTAACGAACGAACTATTCTGTTATATATCATGATTACAATTGAATTTCCTGATATTTTTTGAAATATATGAGATGAAAACCTTCTTATACCAAAAGATGAAAACCTTCTTATACCAA
>BGPR01000745.1:246435-260621 GCA_013235015.1 Araneus ventricosus
AGATGAAAACCTTCTTATACCAAAAGATGAAAACCTTCTTATACCAAAAGATTACAGAACCTCTTAATCGGGTTATAATTTGGTATCTAAAATAATCTTTTTGGTTTAGCAATTTCTTCACCTATACCGAAAAAAAATTTATTTTTATGCGACGATCTATCTAATTATTTATCTGCAGGTAAAACAAGTGATAAATCGATTTAGAATGTCTTGTCTCAATTGTCCTTAGAATTGTGAGATGAAAAAGAATTTTTTTATTACCCCTCCAGTAATTAGTATTAAAATCTTGTTATTGCTATAGTGGGAATAAACACTTCTTTTCTAATTCAATTTCGATTGCTATTCTTCAAGCTTTTCAACAAATTTACTTCATCAGCTTCGTATAGTTTTATGAATAAATATTATTTTCAATCAACCTCTTAATAAGCTTCGGTAATCCTTATAACAAATCATTTAACCATTGGTGAAAAATATTAACATTATTACCTGCTGGATTCGTACGTATTCATTTAAGATTGGCATGTTAAGTGAAAGGCAATGTGTATATATCGTATGGAAAAAGAACTCCAGAAGAAAATACAGCTACCATTTATTTAAATTACTTAAAAAGGGCAAAAGAAACTAAAAATTAAAAAGGAGAGAGCCAACAAAAGAATAGTAACTTTTCTATATACTAGAATAATCAGCACTATGCAAACTTGCGCTTCATCGAATCATTATTTTTGAAAGAAATTTTGCCATCTCGGTCATTCCATATTTTAAATTATACATTTATTGTTCTAACAGCTGTCAAAGAATTGTATTTCCTGAACTAATTGTTGTTTTTATTTTTTCAGAAGCTAATTTTTAAAGACTTTCAACAGTGGTTTTGTTTCATGTGTGCAATATTTACATGTATTTACATAAAAATAGCATGAATGTGCTTTAAGATATCAAGCTTTTCTGAAAAAATTCCAAATTTTCCAGAATGTTTTTTGCTTATAAGATGCGAAGTTTTCTATTAATTATAAGAAACTTAGAGAATATTTGGCAATATGTTAGAGAAGCATAGTATTAAAATTTGAAATAAATACTTCGAATACTAGAGAAAATATGAGTATTATATGAGTAAATAATATTTCACTGCGCATGTGCGAAACGTAGCATAATTTTTTTCATAACTTCAAAGGCAGATATATATGGAAACTTATATAGAAATTCCAATTTAAAACCGTTAAGATTCAGAAAGATATCGGCATTGCAGATAGGGGAATTTTGGTTGTACTCTAAGAGAAGATGTGTGAGAGGGTTCTTGCACAAAAAACTGATTTATTTTTAACTTGAATATTCGAATAGTTGTCGTCGAAATACAATTGAAGTAATGTATTTAATTTATAAGTATGCATGGTTTTCAGGTTATTCAACTTTCATAAAATTCAATTTTATTTCAAATTTAAAAAATACCTATTTTAGTGCAAGAACCCTCATAATTTAGCTTATCTTAGAGTGCAATCAAAATTCACCTCGTTGCAATGCCGATATCTTTCTGAATTTTAACGGTATATAACTGGGATTTTTATATAAGATGCCCTATCTATCTAGCTTTGAAGTTATCGAAGAAAAATTATGTTACGATTCTTACATGCGCAGTAAATTATTATTTACTACAGATGTTCTCCTTTCCTCTTATATTAGAGGTATTTACTTCAAATATTAACATAATGCTGCTTTAACATATTGTCGAATATTCTGTAAGTTTCGTATAATTTGGTTCAAAACTTTGCATGTTATAAGCAAAAGACATGCAGGAAAAGTCATAATTCTTTAAGAAAACCTTTATGCCTTCCCAATATTTGTGCTATTTTTACGAAAATGGGCGTAAATATTGCGCAGATCAAACAAAACCATTGATGAAAGTTGCAAATCATTATCAGCTTTTGCATAAACGAGGTCAGCCCAGATTTCTTTTTTCTTCATCACTTTCTCATCAGTCCCCTAAATGTTTTCGTGACCAAATCTCCACCGTAAAATGTGTGTTCAAAACTCTACTTTCCATGATAGAAGTTCCAAGAAAATCCATCCAGATTTTGGGGAGATATTCGAAAAAAAAAATGTGCAAATCCTTAGGTGGTTACATTTCTCAGTCACCTACACGTATACAATTCATATAAACGTATGAAGCTAATTTTTAAAAAATATATATGCAGTTTCCTATGTGACAGATTTTTATACTTAAAATTGGAGATATAATTTCCTCAAAAATAATAATTATTAATATAATTTTCGCTTTATAACAACATGAATAAAAACTAAAAAATTACGAATAAATGCGGCAAATGCAAGGGCATTCGTCACTTTCAAAGTATATAATAAATTTCATAAAGAATTGTAGTTCCCCAAAGTTTTTGGAAACACCGCTTTGGATGTATTCCATTTTTCGATAGAGAATTTTGGCTCATTTATAATTCCACCTCTTACGCTATACATTTGTTATTCTTGCCGATGCCAAAGATTTTTTTATTTGCTTCATAATTTATTTGATTTAAAAGCTAATTTGTGAGGAATTAACACCATAATTTTATTATTTCAGAATAATTCGTTCTGGTGACCATTCCACAAATTACATTAATCTCAATCTAATCCGCTGCGCTGTAACTGAATTGCTTTTCATCTCAAAAGAATACATAAACATTAATTTAAAATCAACTGCGCTAATTCTCCGTGCGTATATGGAGGCAAATAAGGGAAGAATGGGTACTGGTCCTGGCAGCAAAACATTCCTTATTATTATTCTAAATTCGCCATTTTTATTTGAACAAAGTATCATCCTTGAAAATTTGCGCAATTTCTGGAGAAACATTGCGTTCGCCATTAGTAGCAAGCCGTGACTACTAAAAATCTTTGGAATGAAAAATTAATACCCGTTTTCAGAATTCATAAGATAACTCAGCACAACAGTTCCCTAGAGACATTTACATGCATTTATTTTTAACATTTTGCCCAGAGGCTTATGAATATTTATCATATTTCTCTCGCTAGACACTGCGATAATCTATTCTTCAAGAATGCAAGAGCTTGTTAAGAATTCTGCCACTTTCTTGGGACCCCGTGGAATTCGGGATATTTGGAAAATTAGATTTATGAACTTTTTAGGGTTCCAGAGTTCTGATGAAGAATTTTGCGCGTGTAGTTTCGTGGAATGCCACCTTGTTCTGATATTTTCACCTGCTCTTTTTTATAATTTATTCCTTTTTTATTTAAGTGAGCCGAACATGTTTATTACAAAATCAACTATAACAATAGTTTTGTGAAAATGATTTATTTTTCCTTTTTCTCTTTAGTGCTTTTGTCAATAAATTCTAGTTCTTTAAGATTTCTTATTCTTTTATTAATTATTTCTCGAGCGAGGTTTATTATTTAAATTGTAATAGTTCTTGTTTCTTTCTTTAATAATTTTTTAATGAAATATTTTCTTTTATGAAAGGCGGATTAAATATGAATATTTAAAGATGCAAATATTAATTTTGATAAATATTATCAAAATAATTTTAATTGTTTCAATAACCTACTGAGATTTTTGAATAATTGCGCAAAACAATACTTAAAATTATTTTTTACTATACATTTTTCAATAAAATAGGATAGCAAAATAACTTGCTAAGTTGTGAAAGAGCAAACAATCTGAATGTTTTATTCTAATCGGTAAATAATTTTATATTCCGACTGCATTTTATTTATTTTTTATTAAAATCCGAACTTAAATTGATTTTAGTCAACTAATTTACCTGCATTACAGTTATTTCCATACTTAGTTTTTCTATATTTGGTCCTTGCCTTAATATAATTGCCCAACCCACCGGTGCCCAAGCCCGGTGTTATGGGAATCCCACCCAACCCATTTTTTTGGAAGTCTACCTTGATGGCCTCCTTTTTTTATTATATAGAGTGAGTTACAAGTCTTCATACAAACAGTGAAAGCAATGACTAATTTCTTTTTCGTTTTGAGGAAGATCAACCACCTGCAAATAGATGCCACTTACGAAAGAATAACGGATTCACATTATTCTGTTGGCTGGGAGTTGTACCAACCCGTCATGTTGCGCGTACTTTCAATGCAACGCACAGAACGCAGATACCCCATAACACATTGGCAAAACTGACCATGAAATTCAAAAGGAAATATTCCGTCGCTGATACAAGCAGATCTAGAAGACCAAAGATGGCAACAGATGAAGGTACGTCAACGCAGGAGCTAACAGTAATGGCCGGGAGTCGGGCGTCTCTCTGCGCAAATGGGAATCAGCCAAAGCTGTGTCGTGCGCAATTTCCCGCTAACAAGTGGCACCCTTACAAACTGCAGATGTTCCGACTTCTGACAGAGAACGATTCTGACCGTAGAGTTCTGTGAGTGGGCATATAACGCGCACTAGAAGTTTCTGGTCAAATTTGGTTAAAGAGATGGTCATTGTGTGCCGACATGGAAGGGAGACATGGAGAACGTATCCTGTAACTGTGGCGTCATATGATGACATCTGTACAAATAAAATAAAAATTTGTCACCGGCTTCACCATTTGTATGGAGATTTCTGACTCACCCCGTAAAATACCTATGGTGAACATGTAAGTTACTATTTCTCGTTTATCTAAAAAATGTCATGAGGCCACGGTGGCCAAGTGGTAAGATTTCGCCTTCCAAACGGTAGAGTTTCAGATATGACAGTTTTCACTGAATTTCTACTGTATATGCAGGTTGGTACACATTAAATATGACGACGGAGGCCAAACTCCCTCCCGTTGATGTGATGCGAAAGTTTGGAGAGGGGTGTCAGCTCAGGTTTCGTCCTCGTCATCTGACCATGGTTCAAAACAAGGAGGTCCGTCGAGAAACAGCCTTCGTGTTGCTTTAAAAAATTAAGAAATCTAAACTAAAGCAAATTAAAACCCTCAAGGATGGCAAAGGCCGCGGTCTCGACTTCGCGACCTGAGGGCTCCAGCTTTGAAACCCGATTCCACTGAAAGTCCGTCCTGTATGTGAGCCTGTTGCACGTTAAAACATATCTAGAGGACCAAACGTCCTCTCGTTGATCTGTGCGGAAGTGTGGAGAGGGGGTGCCAGCTCAGATTTCGTCCTCGTTATCTGACCGCTGTTCAAAATTATGAGGTCCATCCCAAATTGACCCTCGTGTTGCTTTCAAACGGGACGTTAATATACCTAAACTAACTAACTAACTGAAGGGTGTCATAGGATAAATAGTCTCTTCGCGTAGTTTTAAATCTTGAATTATATGTATATATATATATATATATATTTCTAGATATTTCGCAGAGGGTAGGTGCCACAAATGTAGATTAATGCGGCAAATCGGTTCCCAAGACCAATTGGTATTTGATAGTTGGAATTCCAATTGTGGGTTATCTTTTTCATAGTAGTAATAGTATATAATCAAACTATCTTTTGTATTTCATTTGTATGATTACTGATAAGGTAACTTTATTTTATTTTAATTTTTATATTAAGGTATGTATATGTAAAAATATAACACAAGTTTTGATTATTTGAAATATTTAAGAGCCAGTTTTTTTAAAAATCGCGCAAATCAGGCAGTCTTGGATAGTTGACATTTTTGATTTTGTTGAAATTTTCAGGATATGTTCTTCATATAAAACTATTAGACACGTGTTTTTTTATTTTTCCAAAAAAAAATTTTTTCCTATAGTTTTGGGGGTCCAAAATTGAAGATCGTCCATTATTTTAAGAAAAACATACCATTTTACATAAGGCAATACTTCTTGTGCCAGGAGTGAACCATGGCAATGGCAATCATTTTGTGTTCTAGTACTTCCACACTGACTTTTAGGACATAAAGATTTATGGTTGACTCTTCGTACAAAGGCCAAAGGTCATTCAAAATTCTAAGAAAAAAGGCTTTTTTCTGAAACTTCGACCGTCAAAATCTTCTTGTTCCAGCAGTGAACCACATAGGTATATATTTCAGAGAATACATACTAATGAGAAATACTGAAAAAAGGCAAGATATGTGTGGTGGACTTTTGGGGTACATAAATATTTGACCTTGAAATTGCGAAAAACACAAAATTGCATGATTTTAGAAGTCGTTCACTGCTTGTGCCAACAGTGACCAGGTATGAAATTAGCTGGAAAAGAAGCCTTAAGTATAGGAGAAACAAAATCAATTCACAGATCTATGGTAACTTTTTCAATTTTTATATAATGCGGCTCTATACTTTGTGCTGAACATGTGTTTTCTGGCACTTGTTTAAAAATGTCGATTGCTTTTATTTCAATATTTATTACTATTGTATGTAAAAGTATTACATTAAAATTTCTTTAACAAACTGAATTGCTCTGTGACCATAATATGCAATTAGAACAAATTGAAAATTGAGTACTGCAATTACTCATCGATTGACAATAAGTCCTTATTTCCATATTGCCAAGCGATTCTTCTTCTAGCATTTATAAGCAATAATTATTTGATCAATGTCCATAGTAGATGGGTCATTTCCGTATAATTGTACAGGTTCATAGAAAATGTATTTAATATTCACCTGTTCTTCTTGATCTCTTTTTGGCCAGCGGAAATTACCAGCGCCTTTTCTTAGGAACTTCATAAATATGTCTTCACTTACAATCTTTTTTACTTTTCCAATGTAAAACAAGTCCTGTTCATAGAACACAGTAAAATACAAATGCTCCTGAGTTCCTCTTTGTGTGTTTTGAAGCTTTATTTTGATGTTTTGAATGGAATCACTTCGACTTAATTGTTGAGTTATTTTTATGATTCTTCGCTTTCTAAAGAATTGTCTGTAGAGATACTATCGTTATTTACATTATATATACTTCTTATTATTTTTGGTGTGGTTGGACAAATAGTTAAATTTTGCTTCTTCCCTTTGTCATCCTTTTCTTGTTTATATCCAGCTAACTGGAGTTTGCACATCACGGATCGGCTCAAGGGTTGCAATCAAGTTCTGCACTTCTTGTTGTTCTAGCTTCTGTAAAGAAGGGAAAGTAATGTATATATAACTCATATCTAATATAAAATTATAAATTAATGTATCCTGCCATACCGAATTTATAATGGTAATGTAATATAATATAAATAATAATAATAATATATAATTTAAAAGTTTCCTTACTTGTTCAGTGATGAATAATATATATTCATATAAATATTCATTAATGTCATCACTAAGTTCCAGACCTGGACTTGGTGGTTTTAATGTACCACCGTTATGCAGAGAGGCTGATTTGTGAAGAAGTCGTGCACTCAAAAGTTTGAAATAATTTTCTTCCAGTAGGATCTATCTGTTGTCTCATTCCCTTCACTGTACTTTCTGGTGAGGATTTTATATCTGATTATTCTCCTTTCGTAAAGATGTTATAAATATGTAATTTTTATTTGTAAGAGAAACGTTCTATTTTCTATTTGAAAGTGGCAGTCCTCTTCCAAACGCATTCAGAATTGTGGTATTATTTGCCAGGATTTTAGGCTCATTTGCTGCAATGGGAGATCTGCCTGTGGATACTTTAAGTTTTTCAATATAGCTTAAGCGTACTTTGTCTAAGGTGCTGCTGATTTTGGTAAAGTTATGAGAAATATACAAGTAAATAGAATTGACAGTGGATTCGGGTCTGGGGGTAGCTGAGGTCATAAAAATTTTGTATCGTAGTGACGAATGTCAAACCTCGTGGCTTATATAAACCAAAACACTTGAACTTTACAGACTTTCCTCTCCTGACAATAAGAACTATAAAGAACACTACAATAATTTCGATAATTTAATAAAACAATACAATGAAATAACTGGCCAAAAAATGTTTTCGACCGCTCCAACTGTACAAGTGCAAGTGGAATGACTCGAAAAGTAGGAAAATTTTCGATCCTGTCAAGTCAGAAAGCAATGTTGTCACGATTTTATTGCTATTTTTTTAAAATGAAAATTAAGATCAAACAGTTGTAGTGATTTTAAATTAAATCAAGAATTTTGGTTTAGCTCGGGGGGGGGGGCTGCAGCCCGACAGCCCCTCACCTGGATTCGCCACTGAGAATTGATAATGTTTTGTTGCAACATAAATAATTTCGCTGTTAAATAATTTACTTTAGACAAGACAATTTCGACTGATGCATAGACAGAATTGTATAATATAGTATTTACAGGAGTTTAAAAGGAGGTATTATCAATCGATGAGTATTTGCAATACTCAATTTTCAATTTGTTCTAATTGTATATTATGGTCAGAGAGCAATTCAGTTTGTTAAAGAAATTTTAATGTAATATTTTTACATACAATAGTAATAAATATTGAAATAAAAGCAATCGACATTTTTAAACAAGTGCCAGAAAACGCATATTCAGCACAAAGTATAGAGCCGCATTATATAAAAATTGAAAAAGTTACCATAGATCTGTGAATTGATTTTGTTTCTCCTATACTTAAGGCTTCTTTTCCAGCTAATTTCATACCTGGTCACTGTTGGCACAAGTAGTGAATGACCTCTAAAATCATGTAATTTTGTATTTTTCGCAATTTCAAGGGCAAATATTTCTGTACCCCAAAAGTCCACCACACATATCTTGCCCTTTTTCGGTGTTTCTCATTAGTATGTATTCTCTGAAATATATACCTTTGTGGTTCACTGTTGGAACAAGAAGATTTTGACGGTCAAAGTTTCAGAAAAAAGCCTTTTTTCGTAGAATTTTGAATGACCTTTGGCCTTTGTACGAAGAGTCAACCATAACTTTTTATGGCCTAAAAGTCAGTGCGGAAGTACTAGAACACGAAATAATTGCCAATCCCATGGTTCACTCCTGGCACAAAAAGTTTTGCCATATGTAAAATGGTATGTTTTTCTTACAATAATGGACGATCTTCAATTTTGGACTCTCAAAACTATAGGACTTTTTTTTTTTTGAAAAATAAAAAAACACGTGTCTAATAGTTTTACATGAAGAACATATCCTGAAAATTTTCAAAAAAATCAGAAATGTCAACTATCCAAGACTGCCTGATTTGCCCGATTTTTAAAAAAACTGTCTCTTAATCAAAACATGTGTTATATTTTCAATATATATAAATATTAATCGAAAAATTAAAATCAAATTACCTTATCAATAATCATGTAAATGAAATACAAAAGATAGTTTGATTAAAGACTATTACACTATGAAAAAAGACAACCTAGAATTGGAATTCCAACAATCAAACGCCTATCATCCTTGGGAACTGATTTGTATCGCATTATATATATATTGTATAATGCGACATCTGTTTCCAAGGCTGAAAAAGTGGATGTTCACTGTCAAAAGTGGATGTTCTTCTACTTTTTATCCAAAATATTTGCCACTCGTAGGGAAAAAAATGAAAAAAAACCCCAATTACTCATTTCTCATGTTACAAAATTTAAAAGACAAAAAATTACGTAAAGGTATTACACAATTACCGTTTCTTTAACCATAACCAGTGACAATTTAGATTCACTATACCAAGATAGCTACGAAAAACCGGATAACCGGTTGATGACGTCATATGTGTTTCTACTTGTTTTATATATGAGGAATTCCACGAAATAAAAAATCTCTATTTAAAATATGGATTTTCATTATACTGGAGATATCAAACTTGTGTTTAACACCGATTGCGGTCTGCATTTCAAAAAATTAGAGCCATACTTAGGATTATTTCAATACTGGTGAAGAACCTACTTTTCACAAAACTGCCAACTTGAAACACCACCAGTTATAAATAGTTATAACAAAATAAAAAAAGTAAACAATGCACTGGTAAACATTTACTGGTAAAAAAATGGAAAGACATTTTTCTCATTTCTAATATATAATAAATCTCTTAAAGCTTTGAAGTTTACAAAACTGTGCTGGAAATCGTCGCTTTGGGTGAATTGTATTTATTGAACGAGAGTTTTGGCTTCTTCACAATTCTGTCTTTTATCTATTATATTTATTATTCTTGGCACTGTCGAAGAATTGCATTTGCTTTATTAAATGCTCTTTTTATCCGATTTCAAAAGATAATCCTTCAGGAAATAATATCATAATCTTGTTATTCAAACATTATGCGTTTTGCTAACCCTTCCACAATTTACATTAATATGGTTCTAATTTTTGGCGCGATAATGAGTTTTTTTCATCTCAAAAGAATACATCAATTATAATTTAAAACTAAATCGCTAATTCTCCGTGCGCAAGTCGACGCATATAAATGAATAATGAGTATTGGTCCTGGCAGCAAAACATTCCTTATTATTATTCAAAATTCGCCATTTTTATTCGAACAAAATATTATCTGAAAATTTACGCAATTTCTGGAGAAGCATTGCGATCGCCATTAGCAGCAAGCCGTGACTACTAAAAATATTTGGAATGAAAAATTAATACCCGCTTTCAGAATTCATAAGACAACTCAACACAGCACTTCCCTAGAGACATTTACATGAATTTGTTTTTAACATTTTGCCCAGAGGTTTATGAATATTTATCATATTTCTCTCTCTAGCCACTTCGATAATCTATTCTTCAAGAATGCAAGAGCTTGTTAAGAATTCTGCCACTTTCTTGGGACCCTGCGGAATTCGGGATATTTGGGAAATTGGATTTATGAACTTTTTAAGGGTTCTGATAACTGGTGAAGAATTTTGCGCTTGCAGTTTAGTGGAATGTTTTGCTTTTATGATTTTTCGTTTGTTTCTTTTATAATTTTTTTCAATTTGATCGAAATGCATTGGATATGTTTATTTCAGAATTAATTAAAATAATAGTTTTGTGAAAGTTGATTTTTATCCCTTTCTCTTTTTAGTATTTTTGTTAAAACTTAAGGTAATGCAAGAATTCTTATTTTTAATTTTTAATCTCTCGATAATAACATTTTCCTTTTTACTAAAGTTTCTATAAAATGTGCAGTTTTTATGATGCAAATTTTAATTCTAACCCGTATAATTAAATCCTGTTATCGCCTGAATTAATAGGATATAATTTTGTTAATTTGCTTACTTCAGTTTTTAATAATTTTTTACCCGACATTCTTATTGCAAATGATTTCTTGATGTGAATGTGTTTACGATTTACAATGTCTTTTTGTATACAACATTTGATGTCAGAATGCAATCATCTTGCATTTTTTGTTTGTCATTTTCGATAATTCAAACAGAAGTATTATGATATTTCGCGACTCATGAAAAATCTAAGTAAGTTACGTGATTTAAATACGAGGGTCACCTTGAAGATTCAGGCATTTATCATATCGGTGGAATAGATTTCCGATCACCTCTTCGAAGAAAGTTGTCGTCAGTGATGTGAGATGGGCCTTAACGCTGCTTTGAATATCATAATTTTCTGGAAGCCTTGGACTCCCATCCAATTCTTCAATTCAGGGAAGAGATTAAAATCGCTCGTCGCTAAGTCGGGGCTGTAGGCCGGGTGATCAAACATGTTTCATTTAAACTGATTCAGAATCTGTTGGGTTACAACAACACTGTGAGAGAGGGCGTTGTTATGAATGAGGACAACTCCAGAAGTCAGAATGGCTGTTCGCAGTTGTCGTCAAGTCTATAAAGAGTTGCATTGACCGTCTTTCACAAACGAGCCTTCCACTTGAAGGAAGCGAATAACACCACACAACTCACACTTGGCAGGAGCATCAATTCTACCAGCCATGTTTACGTGGTGACGACTCAGATCAAATTGGCCAGCTGGCGTCTGCAGTAGTTGAGGTTATGGTTAGAGACATGAGCAGCCGTCCACTGTGCACCCCCACCTCCTACCACTTGTTTGCCTGCCAGAGGTTGAGAAAAAAACGATCCTCGTTGATTAGTTTTGTAAAATAAAAAAGTGTGAAGGATTTCCGCATCTATGATGAATATAATATAAATGGAAATGGCAACGGGAATCTTTTACATGGGAAAACAGTAGATTTCATTATTTATATTTATTTACAAAATACTGTAAATAGACAGCATGGCTGCATATTTCCCACATTCTGCTCACTGATACGAAAGCTCTTGTTTATCTGAAAACGTGACACTAAATAGAATTGAGAAAGCGCGCTTTGCTTTGATGCGTGCTCGTCTCCTTAGTCTTGTTTATCGACATATTATCGATTCAGCACAGCGTCTGCGGTGGCTCGATGTTTAAATTTTTCTTTCAATTTAAATGTTTAAGAAACTATGTGTTTCTGAGCATGCGTCTGTAAAAAATCATGTTCATTGATACCTTATTTATCACTGTAGGCTTCGTATTAGTAGAGAAAAGGGGATGCTTGCTATAGAAATAATATCTCGGATATTTATAGCATGGTCTTGTAATTAGTTTTTCTCAAATTTACAGCCAGATAGCACCTCTCATGCGGAAAAAAACTTGACTAAAATCAATTGTTTAATTAAGAATCTTTATGTTCTAAAAATATTTATACACTGCATTATGCTCAACTCTATGATATTTCACAACACTTAGAACGAATGTTGGGAGTGAAGAACGGACGACAAATTTGATCGTTAGTGTTGGATGCAAGCGTTGGCGAACGATGGCAGTTTATGCAGATTCAGCATTGCTGATTGGCGCTGTCGTTTCGCTCGCTTGCATTGAACTCTCTTCTTCTGCGAAACTTTGTTCAGCTCTAGTGTATGTGTACTTGTCTGCGTGAGTGCCTGTGTGGTGCATCTTATTCATCTCATTCATTCATGTTTTTAATAAAGAAATGTTTATGAACTGGACTTGCATTCAATTTCCACGCTGTTCCTTCAGTTAGGAACATGAAAGAAATCAGTTTAATTACAAGGGTGTCAAAACCAGAGAGCGCACAGTCAGTGGAGAGACATCGTTCTCTTTTCAGTATAAAATAAATCTTCTAAAGAACTGCCGTTTGCCAAACTTCGTTGGAATGCACAGCTTTATTTATTGAAAAAGAGATTTGGCGTCTTTACAAGTCCGCCCTTTATCTCTTACATGTATTATTCTTGCCGTTGTCAAAGAATTGCATTTGTTTTATTAATTGCTGTTTTTATTCGATTTCAAAAGATAATTAATCAGGAATAATATCATATCAGCTTTATTTATTGAAAAAGAGATTTGGCGTCTTTACAAATCCGCCCTTTATCTCTTGCATGTTGTCAAAGAATTGCATTTGTTTTATTAATTGCTGTTTTTATTCGATTTCAAAAGATAATGAATCAGGAAATAGTATCATAATCTTACCATTCTGGTACTGAGTTTTGCTGAACCTTCCACAAATTACATTAATCTAAATCTAATCATCTGCACTGTAAGTGAATTGCTTTCTATCTCAAAATAATACATTAATTTAAAGTCAACCCCGCTAATTTTCCGTGCGCATATGGAGGCAAATAAGGGAAGAATGAGTATTGGTCCTGGCAGGAAAACATTCCATATTATTATTACAAATTCTCTATTCTTATTCGAACAAAGTATCATCCCTGAAGATTTACACAATTTCTGGAGAAACATCGCGATGGCCATTAGCAGCAAACCATGACTGCTGAAAATCTTAAGAATGAAAAATTAATACCCGCTTTCAGAATTCATAAGACAACCCAGCTCAACACTTCCCTAGAGACATTTACATGCATTTATTTTTAACATTTTGGCCAGAGGTTTATGAATATTTATCATATTCCTCTCTCTAGCCACTGCGATAATCTATTCTTCAAGAACGCTAGAGCTTGTTAAGAATTCTGCCACTTTCTTGGACCCCGTGGAATTCGGGATATTTGGGAAATTTGATTTATAAACTTTTTAAAGAATTTTGAGAGATGAAGAAAGTGTTCTGCTCTAGTAACGTACTTAAATACTTTCTTCGTTTGTTGTTTCCTTTTTTGTTTATAGTTTATCCATTTTTGATCAATATATTTATTTTGAAATTGGCCACAATGCTATAGTATTAAAACCTTTTTATATTTTCGTTCTTTCCTTTAAATGCCTCACTTGCCAAATCCATTAACTCCACAAAACAAAAAGTAGAGAAAAGTGATAAAATAATATATCTTTTTATTAAAAATTTCGTTGAAATTATAAATTAAAATAAACATCGTAGACTGTATTACTGCAAATGTATCTGTTATCTAACGACATATAAAAGCATAAGATAGAATATCCTTGGAGTAATCCTTATTATTACAACAATTTTTGCGTGATTAAAGGAGTTAATCAATTTG
>BGPR01000745.1:284216-299223 GCA_013235015.1 Araneus ventricosus
TGTTCTAGCTTTGCTATGCGACATCGAGAAATAATAGAAATTATTTGACAGTTGAATTCAAAATGCATAATAGCATATGCTTTTTTAAAGCATAAAGAGAAACTGTTATCTCACATTGCACATGTTTGTAATGGAAAGTTTTTATTTTCATCAAAAATTACATCAAATAGTTAAAAGCATTTCACTGTTTTTAAAAGAAAGTGCCAGAAAAGGATTGTACTTTATTAACAAAGCATATTCCTCATTTGGCAAATTAAATTTTCACCTCACATAAAACAAAACTGGATTAAAAATTCCGTGTTGAGAAAACTTGTTTTAAAAATAACAAATCTCATTGCATTCATCAGAAACTAATCTGATGCTTTGGAGACTTCATTAACAAGATTTGAATTCCGAAAATAGGTTCTTCGTTTTAAGCAACTGATCTTGTTTCTTTTAATATCAGTAAAATGCTAAAAGGGATTAACGTGAGATATTTCTTTAAAATTCTGTTTCCTGCAGACAAATACATTTGTATTCTTGCTGTTGGCTATTACTCTGTAATCTTGTTACGCTTACATTTCATTTCAAAGAATTCCTTTTGCCAAAATGGGGTGAACTTTGATATAATTTTTTTACTCAATTGTTGACATTATTCTTTCCAGAACAAAAGGATAAGAACTAACGTGTGTTAAAACAAAACAGAACAGAGAAATTGTTTTATTTTATTTTCTAACCTTTACATCTGATTTTTTAAAAATAAAAAGTCATACAGTTCTGGTTCGAATTCGTTTTGTTTAATTGATTAAATGTGATCATTTCCTGCAATGAAAAGCAAAGGAAAATATTCCCAAATTTCTTAGCAAACGATATTATAAATGAAAAGTAAATAATGGAATGGCATTCGAATTAGGAAGAAATTAATTAAAAATCGTTTGACGTTATATCGAACGATTGCTTGGAGGAGAAAGACGGTCTGTGTTTGTTCTGTGAACTTGATTGTATTGTTATAAAATTTTTAGGTAGGCTCCTTATTAATTTTGCTTCTTTCGCTGCAGTTACATTGAAGAACTAGTTTTCTGACTCATACTATTTTCATTTCATTTTATTTGTTTTACAATTTCCTGAGGTAGTTTCCAACGATCTTAACTTCTTCTAGTTTATTTCCTGAAGCAAATAAATTGTCATTGCTTCATCTTCCTAGAATTTGTTTTAATATATAAATAAATATATAAGATAAGTGTATATGTGCAGTTTTCTTTTATAAATGTATAGTTAAGAAGATAAAATTGGGATTCATATTTTCTGTTATAAGAATTTTTTATGGTAATAACTAGCGAAATTCATTGATATGCACATACATAATGTTAGAGATATTAAATTCAAACTATCAGACTATCATTGATATAGAAAGGAATTCGAAGTCAGATTGTTTTAATAAAAAAAATGTTCTTGAAAATTTGTCAGTTGTATCATTCGTAAGAACAAATTATTTAATTACTAAGTAATTCAAAACAGGATAATTCCTTTGCTGCTCATAATTAATGAATAAAATGTGTAGTTAATAAATTTATTCTGTTTAATCATGCCCTCAAATCAAAACCCATTATCATTATGTCATTTAAATAAAATTATTACTTTAGATATTATGAACAAATTAAAATATCAGATAAATGAGTAGTGTTGAAAAAAATATAATCAAAGAAGTTATTTTATAGGTGCATAATTAAAGTTGTAAAGGTTTCATAAATGGGAATTAGGGAAATATATATCTCATTTTCACTTATATGGATTAACTAGTTCATTAACCAGTAAATAATTTGTTTGTCGAAGTCTTTCCATTAATTCAACTAGAGAAATAGTAGAATTAATGAAAAGTTGAATTGGTTTGGAAAAAATTAACGGACAATTGTTAATTTGCCACATTTTTCTTCTCTATTTACTTGCAATTGCACGTAATATATTTGGCGTAGTAAGCGTTCATTAAACGTTGAATAGTTTTCTTAGAAACTAACATTCACAAAACAACAAGCTTCGTAAATGATGTTGATTATAAATTAGTTTGAGATAAAGAATGAGTAGCTTAGAGAAACTCTTCAGCATTCGAAAATGGTTATTGCTAGAACATTTACTTTAAGCCATTAAATATATCACTAAAAGTTTTACCAATCACTTTTTTCACTTTTTTTCTGTTTTGTTTCCTAGCAAAGGAAAAATAATCTTCAAACAAAATTTATCGTCTCCCCATGATATAAAAGGTTTATTAACTTATTTTTAAAATTCATATTTATTGATTTATGATTATTTTGCCATTAGAATCATAAAGTTTATTGGCAATTTATTACGATGCTAAACATCTTTGGCCACCAGGTAGTTGTTAATGAATATTCTCCATGTTTTGTTTTAAAATTATCTCTATATTTTATTTCTTAATGAAACGCAAGCTCATTAAAAACAACTTATTTTAGAAGGACTGGTGAGTCGGAGAATGCTTTTAGATGAAAAGAAAAGGAAATCTATTTTATAAATGTTCTGATGAATCATTTTGGTTATTATTTTTGTCTCTTTCACGTCACCTGAAACAGAAAAATAGAAACGTATAAAACTGTAATGTTGTTTGAAAACAATAATAGACTAATGGACTTTAAAGAAAATACTGGAAATGTATATGAATGTACATGAAATGTATATGAAAATACTGGAAATGTGTATGCTTTTTAAAATAATAACACAGATACAAAAAATAAAGCAATAAATTTGCAATAACAGAGGTTAAATCTGTTGGGTATGAGCAAAGATAAAGGAGAACAAAACTACAAAATGAAACAGAGAAAATTTAACTGACAAATGAAAAAGAATACTCATGGAGTACACCGATAAGTCGCACCGATTTTAAGCAATCGCTCTTAAATTATAGATGAAATTCTCTCCGAAGTCGAATAATTAACGAATTATTTGATTTAATCAATAATTATTCATCAAATTATTTTACAACTAATCTAGTTATCTTGTATTAAACAATTAGGAAAGTACACAATTTCAAAGATGTCACCAAAATATAAAATTAATAAAGTGAAAAAGCGAGACAAAAACACCGATATGGTCGAAGCCATGCGGTAGTTTAACCTGATGGGCAGCCACGAAGCAGCCCCACCCACAAGTCGATACTCGTCGGAGGCAGAGATCCAGCAGCCGACTCTATCTTCATAAAGCAGGCCATTCACCGCTCTTCCAAAATGGCATTTTTGGAACACGGTAAGGTAAAACCTATCGTCAAGGTCGAAAATCTTGGAGAAAATGATTCGAAATGGTGGAATTGAAAAGAATTTAAAATACAAAACTCAATCCGCCGATTCCAATTTGAAACCTCGATGCGTGGGTAGCGGCAAAACAAAGGATATTTTTACATTGGCACCTCGCGACGAGGGTAGAAATGAAACTCGAATTCCCCCGTGTGGGGGAAAAAGGAGTACGGGTGGGTAGAAACTTGCGACTTTGAACCTTGTCTCAAAACAAACTTTGGAACATCCATGAATGCTTTGCCTAATTTTTCGACTAAAATGGGTGGGGAAGAAACAAGTCTTAGGATAAATGGCGTAGCTAGCCTTCTCGTGAATGCCCAGTTTAATACAATTGGAGCGATACACCGGTCACGTAGTCGAAAGCAAAAGCTTCGACCACAAGTGAAAAGAATTACAACTTTGCGCGTGGACGATATGAGAGATTACAATTGCGGAGTGACCAGCGAAATTTGGATAATCCCTACTTGGCAAAGGACAATGAAGATAGGTAAAAGGATTCGAAAAAATCAGCAACTGTTTTCAAGGACAAACAGTAGCGGCCCGAAGTAACTTTACCAACCGGGCAAGTCAACAATATAACGACCCACCCGCCTCCCTCCAAAAATCAACGTATTTTTTAAATTCTTTAATGCATGCATTCTAAATATAAAACCCAATTTTACATAGAAATATATATGTTTTAAATGTAAGTATGTCTTAATAATATTATGGAGAGATTTTTTAAAATTTCAACTACATTAAAGATTGTATAGTGGTCTTATGAAACGAAATTTATTCAAGAAATTATAAAAATATTACTACTAGCGTGGCAATTTTCCTTATAAAAATTAAATGAAGATGAAAAGGCAGAAGTTTAAAATGTTAATTTGCATTTCATGTTTTTTAAAACTTTTCAACATGAATGATTATACCAGAATTTTGCCCAGCTTTCCTTAATGGATTATTTTGTTGTAGGATCACTGTATTTTTATACCTTTAGATATACATGGATTTCTATTTTTACCATTAATTTTCTCGAATAACAGGAGTGATGGTTAAAATTTTACGACCATGTAAGCATCAACAATACATGAAAAGTGATCTCTGCTTTGTGCAAGTCCATTTACTTGACAAATAGTTGTTCCTAGATTAAACTTCCATAGGTTAATGGTTCCTGGATCACTAACTCAACCACTCAAGTAGAAATAGTTTATTAATAACTATGCACTCTATATCATTAATATTGTTAAGAGCATATAATAAAAAACTAATTTTTCTGTTTTTTCTTTCTTTCTCTTTGATCAAAGGATGCCAGATCAGCAATCATTAAAATAGTGACAGGAACTATGTCATTATCATTAATAATAGTAAATATACATATTCTTAAACATGTTATCCAATTTTTAATTTAAAATTAAATTGCATAAGTTTAATAAAATTTATTTTTAGTTTTACGTTATTGAAATGCGCCCTTGTTCTTTTAAAGAATCTCTCTCTGGCGAATAATGAACTTTATCTTCTTTTTTTCGGAATTAGTGCTGAATCAAAGTATTTATTTAATGAATTTCCTTTTAATATTTTATTGGTCTGATTTGATGGATTATAATATCTAATTCAATGTTGTCTTTGACTGATTCCTTATAAAACTGATGGTGTTTATTTTTCACATTCGCATCTGAGCCGCTGATTAACTTTTAGCCCTATTAATTCCATAACTTAAAAAATACATTTTAATAACGTAAAAGAATTTAAGGAAAAATACAGCAATACACATTCATTGCTTTGTGACTATTTCCTTATTTTTATCATCTAAAACTGATACAGCAAAACTTCGGTTAACCAAACTCAGGTTAACCGAAACCCGGGTTAACCGAAGTGACTCTCAATAAAGGAAAACCAAAAAACACGTGTTGTACATGTGTTGTTGTTATTTTGGGTTGTCGTAAGAATAATACAGCTAGTCAACGCCGACTGACGCTCTTCTAATGAAAGACGCTGCTGCTCGAAAACGTTGGCAGGGACGCAAGAAGCACACAAAAATTACTCAGTTTTTACTTTCTCGTATACGAAGTATACAAAGAGAAAGTATTGTAATCGTCAAAAAATTCGAACTCGAGATTTTCCCAAATCTCCACGTTTTAGACCTCCCTGATTCCGAAAAACACAATTTTGGAATTAGGTCTGTCTGTGAACACGATAACTCGAAAACTATTAGAGCTACGGGGATGAAATTTGGTATGTGGTCTTTAAACATAATTTGTAGGTTTCTATCAAATTTTGGATAAAATCCGTCAACGGGAAGTCTGCCTGTCCGCGGTCATGCGAACACTATAACTCAAAAACTTGAATAGCTAGATGGATAAAATTTGGTACAAAGTTTTATCAAAGAGAATGTAGGTCCGTTTAAAATTTTGGGCCAAATCCGTCAACGGGCTGACTGTCTGTCGGTCTGTATAATCGCATACTTGTTCACTTTTGAAACTAACTCCATGCGCATGCGTACTGGTGGCAATGCCTGTGCCCGCGAAAGGATTACGACACTTTGTCCTTGAGACGGTAAGAGTGGAAAATCGGTTCGCATTTAATCGCTACGCATCTCTTTGAATTTTATTCTTTACGTAAATATTTTACAATCACTATAATCTACAATGAAAAACCTTTTGATAGTCATTGGATTCTGGGTTACAGTAGGTTCGAATTTTTTTTATCCACGCGGGGGGAAGGGAAACAGCACCTTTTTGGGAAAGCATACGAGAAAGTTTAGGGGAGACTACTCCCGCTGGTTTGAATGAGTAATTCATAAACTAAAACTAACTATATATTGATCTATCTACTGTAATCCAAAAAATGTAATTTTAACTTTAGAAAAGAACATAAGTGTAGCCTAAAGCGAGAGTTATAAGTGCTGTAATTATCATTAGATGTTATTCAATTATTTAAAGGTCGGAATTTTAAAAAAAATTAAAATTTATTAATAATGTTTGGCGTTATAAGTATAACAATTTACAGAACTGATTATAAAATCTTTCTGAAACCTAGACTTCGACCATTATGTTGTATGTTGCACGACTTGCACAAGTTTATCGAATTTTGAACCACGCACACACACACACAATTCTATGGTGCGTCTCTTGAACGACTTGCAAAAGACACCCTCTTTACTTAGTAAATAATAACTTGCTTGCTTCAATGCAATCGATGAATATTGATATGAAACAATCAAATGCTCCACACTATTTTTAATTCTAGACTGTAATGCTTGGGTTCCAGGAGGCTGAAAGGACCCGAAATCACGTCGGTGTAAAACAACGTGCAATTAGATGACACGCGCAGTTACATTTGTCATGTGACTGCAACGCCACTCGAATCAACTATATTTAAGTATAAAAAAGAGAAATTAAAAATTAGGAGACTGAATTTTTTTAATAGGGAATACACGCATTTACTGAACGAATCTCATTTCTTTCAATAATTCTAAACCTACGAGAAAGGATATATCGCGAAAGAAGATATTTAAATTATTCTTTTTTAAACTGTCCATGGACATGTCCTAAAATGAATAATTTAAAAAGGGCTAAAATCAAGAAGCATATTTCTTAATATCTATAAATAGCATCCTTTATTCATACCAAGTGTAGAATTTCAGAACCATAAAAAATTAATTGATGTTTCTTTGTTATACAGCGATTCGCTTTTTGCAGTTAAATTAACAGGATTAAGTTCGCAACATTTACATTTTTTTTTAAATATACTTCTGTTTCATGGGATATTTTTATTTTTTAAACTATCATAAAAACATTTCTTCCTTGAAGGTTATTGTACAAAAAAGGCTTTGTATTCATTTTCTCAAAAAGTTTTTATTTAATGTGTTTTTTTTTTTATATTCTTGAGGTGTTGGTTTTTATAGTTTACTTTTTTTATTAGTATATTTTCTTAAAAATTTATGGAAAGTATATTCTTGATACTTCAAAATTTCTATTACATATCAAAAATTATTGTTTATCTACTTTAAATTTTCATTTCTTAAAGCTTAATGTTTTTCGCTCACAATAATTGGCCGCAGAGGTTTTAATAACGATACATGATTTGAGCCCATTATTGACATAAGCTTTAAATAAAATACTCAGAACAGTTAATTAATTTACAAGACAACAACATTTTCATTCGAAATTAGTAAATTTTATTAAATCAACTCTCAAGTCTAATTTACTTTTCCAATGCTTAAAAAACAGATAAAATCATTGAAAAACGTTTAGAATTTTGCAGATCATTAAATTTTACTGAATGGTCACAAAGCATTTTATATCAGCACAGAAAAATGATTAGCCTATTATTTTACGGTTTTCAGAAACTCTTATACTCATAAAAAATCACTTATTACATTCCTTCAACAAATATTTCTTTCTCTTTTAAAGTCATTACATTTCCTCCAAAGAGAGCATTATCCATGAATAAATATAAATAAACAGTAATTAAATTAAAAATATTGTTTCTTCCAGCGATGTTTTGAAAAATAATGCATATTTAAACGCGGAAACTTGAAACATTCTGCTTGTTTATGTAGTTAAACACAGGAAAAAACGCTTTCTTTACAGTTTTGAAATAATAACATGGTAAAAAATTCCCCATTAAATTAACTTGTCAAGCCACATTGGCTTATAAAAAATAAATTTCAGATAGTAATCGAACATCAATCTTCAGGCCGATTTGATTTTTTAATCAGTTTTTTCCAACTGTAATACTTAGAAATCGATTTTTTTCCTGCCCTCAGCTTATAGAAAAACTTTTCTTTTCTTCCTTCACTTCTCCTCCTCCATTTTTTCTGAATTTTTCTTCTTTCTATTGGACCGGGGGATAAAGACCGCAAAAACAAATAATGATGCAGTATAAGTTGTTTTTAATATTCTCCTTGAAGAAAAATGGCACGCGGCTAAATTAAAATAAAAAATCGGACAAGAAAGAAGAACGCAGATGAAAGTAGAATGCAAAAACAAAAGAAGACAAAAAATCGTCTGAGCGGGAATATTAATGGATCTTGCCAAACCGCGGGAAAATAATAACGTGGAGCAAAAGTAAAATACAAATATTTTATGTACTCTTTTATCAATAAAACTTTAAACCTGAAGTTCCTTCGGCGAAACCTCTTATGATTCAGAAAAAGGTTCTTGTGAATTCTTTTTATGATGTAGAATTTTTAAAGCCTCTTTTAAAAGTGAAGAAAAATTTTGATAATTCTTTGTATGCTAAAAGATATTCAAAAGGTTGGATATCCCTAAAGGTTAAAGAGAAAAGTGGTTTATCCCACAAGAAAAAGTCGAGATTTGCGTTAGAAAAACTTATTCTGAATTACTGAAAAGTTAAATTTGAATGAAAGATGTTTTGGTAATTTAAAGTTTAAAAATTAACTGTTCCTTTATGTAATTTATATTATTGAAATTTCTGCTTATTTAATTCAACAGTTAATTAGCAAAAAAATTATGCAACTTATTAAATTCTTGTAAATGTAACTAGTATCAAGATTATAAAAAATAAATGAAAATAAATAATTGAGTAGTTGATTATACGTTAACTGAAAAATTTAATCCAAAATATAAATATGGGAGAAATCTCAATTTTAGCAAAAAGAAATACAAGAAAGATATAATTAAGGAAAAATATTCTTAAAATGCAATAGAAGTTCTCAACGGAAATTTGAAGGGGAAAAAACAATATCTACGCATGACTTAGAGAAAATATTTATAATAGAAAATAAAAATGTGTTAAATTCAGCTGAATGCAGGTACACAATAATTATATAAAATTTTAAATTAAGATATGACTGAAAAAAAGAATCTGATATCAAATTTTCAATGACTTCTTCTTTCATCTTTCTCGATCACAATTGAATCAGTAGTTGTAAAAAGGGGATATTTGGGGTTATATGACACATTTCCCCTTTTTACATCTGCTGATTCTCTTAATTATTAGTAGAACCATATTTTAAGAACACCAGTTTGAAATTAGTATAGTTTCCTGCATTTCTTTTTTTTCTTTCTGACATTAAAGAATTTGACAAAGTATTCGTAGTCAATAATTTTTTATTATATGCACTTAACAGTATTAATGAAATAGAATGCATAGTTATTAATAAATTATTTCTATTTGAACGGTTGAGTTAGCGATCCCCGAACCATTAACCTATGGAAGTTTAATTTGGGAACAACTATTTGTCAAGTAAATGGACTTGCAGAAGATCACTTTTCATGTATTGTTGACACTTACAGGTTCGTAAAAGTTTAACCATCGTTCTTGTTATTCGAGAAAATTAATAGTAAATATAGAAATCCATGTTTATCTAAAGGGATAAAAATACAGATATTCTACGACAAAACAATCTATTAAAGAAAGTTGTGAAGGATTCTGTTATAATCATTCAATAATCTTTGGAATCAGACGCTCTGTTAAAGAATGCAAGAACTACGAGGACATTTATCTTTATGATTATGTCTTTATAATTAAAATATATTATTTAAGTTTTAACAAAATTTATTTGGAAGATAAAGATATTTCTTTCTTATCAAGGAATCTCCACAAAACAATAGTAATAACAAGACAAATGATAAAGAAAATCAGTTCTCGAAATAAAAAAAAATGAATAGAAGAAAAAAGGATCTTATGAACTAAACTAGCTTACTCTGGATAAAAAACAGAGATCTTTCAGCCTATATCAAATCCCTGAACATACTATTCTCCTGTCTTTTTCTTCAAATCGATTTCCAGCCTGAAAATAAATCTAAAAAAAGATCTGAATATATCTCCGTTGTTTCTTTCGAATTCTTCTGAAAAGATTCTCAATTTACTTTTGTGTGCGAGTTCTTTATTCCCAGGCTTTTCATTTGCTTAACTGCAGCTTTTTATTAGCTTTCATTCCTGGGAGAATGTTTAACTGTTTTGTAATTTATCCACGGCTAAACTCCAAATAAACAATTGTTATAAAAGCTCAAAAATTCGTAAGGAATCTAATGCAAAGTAAGTGATTATTACATTGGCTTAAATGCGAACGTTTTCGTATTATAAAAATTGAATACATTCAGAATACTATAGAAATTAATAGAACCTTCTCTATGAAAGGCTTTAAAATAGAGCTCTAATTTTAGAATTATCACTTTGAAATGAGCTACAAGTAATGTGGCAACAATCTGATCAACAAAGGAGACTATCATAATAGGTTTCATAAGTTAATATCTGTTTGTTTTGCAGCATTTCATATGTGAACTCGAAAACTCTTTAATTCAGAAAAACTAATAATAATAAAAAAGACAGGAATACGAAACGTTTAACATTTGTGTTCCCAAGGGATGTTTGATTTTTCACTAAAATAAATCTAATTTGGTCGTAGGTTTTATGTAGAAACCTCTGAGTGTCTGTTGGATTTTTCATTAAATGAAATAAGAATATCTTAGTTATCACTGCATAGCATATTTTGGATATGCACTTGTATTACAATGTAATAAATTTTTATGTACTACTAATGTAAATGACTGCATATATCGCAATTTTAGCAAATATCGAAAATGTTTGCGTAAAATAATTAATAAATGTTCGAATAAAGTGTTTGCATATATCGAATTTGAAATATTGCTGTGTGAAGGATCTTGAAGTTGTTGTGTGAAGTACTTGATCTGAAAGAGCAAAGAAAATATCTTGATGCAGAAAAAAGAATATCTATCTATGAAATATAATGGGAATACCAGTTATAATAAATAAAATTTAACAAAAGATATAAAATTAAGAATTAATTAAAAATTAATTAAAACTCTCTGTATTATACAGAATGGCGCATATGCAGCAAATTCTAATAAAATACAAGCAATAGAAAAATAAATAACATTAAAAAAGAAAAACTAGAAAAAATATTTATAAGTAAAAAATAATAATACACTTTTTTGCGCGCCCAAAGCAGCAGCATCCAGTGATTGCATCAGCTAAATTTTACTATAATAAACCAACCAATCACTATAGAACTAAACAATAAAGCTTCTCTAATAATTAAAAAAAATTAAAACACATAAAAGAAAAAAATTAGAAAAGAAAAGAAAATGCAATCAAAATGGAAAAAAATGGAAGAGAACTAGAATGGCGAACTTTGCCAAAGAGCCACCCGCCAAAGGAGTTCTAATATGGACAAATTTTCTGTCGAAGGAATGACCAATAGCCAAAATTTATTCCTTCTGTGCCTGAATCTGTCCTTCATGGAAAAGGATATATGGATTATATATCCTTTTATATAATCCTTTATTATTTCTTATATTTCTTAACTGAAATATAAGAAATAATCCATTTGAAAAAAAGAAAAAGCATACCAAAATCCTTTAAAACAAATCCAATAGATACTAGAGAATGAAAAATAATTCACTCTCAATAGGCCAATGATATTTCCTGGCAATATTTGCAATGAAAATATCGAAGTCTTGATTAATGGAATTGACCATCCCTGTTTGACTAACTTTATTTCTTAACCTAAATTTAGTTACACTATAACACTATGGGAATACACTATACAATCAAAGATGCTGTTGGTTATCTGAATTTTTCGTGTACTGATAATTGATTTATCATGAATTTTTATGGGAATTGAATTGATTCATCCTAGAGATAAAAATATATATATGTATAAATTTATAGAATCTCTTGTGACGCTTATTTACATGTAAATAACAATAATATATAGAAATCAAGCATCTTGCTTGATTTCTATGAGGTTTTGGAGTACAGAAACGAAACTTCTATCTCACAAAAAAGTAATGAACGCAGTTGTCAGAATTTCTTTTTCCAGAAACCATTAATAAACGTTTGGAAGTTTACGCTTTTCTTCTTCATTTTCAATTTCTTTTCTCATCAGCTAGTCATGCAAGTAATCTTATGCTCCTGATGACCCTTTTTGCATCCCACCTTTGTATTCTCATCTTTATGCAGCAGCGGCCATATATGGTAATAAGATGTAGTTCTATAAATAATATAAACATGATTCCTTCTAATGTTTGTTCTTTGGCATGTGTTCGATGTTCAAACATAAAAATCTATAGCAAATTTGTTCGGTATTCAAACTGTCCGAACACTAAATTTTGACTTTTAAGTCTGTTGTAAAAAACTGACGAGGTGTGAGTTGGAGGATCACAAACCTCATTCCAACGTATACGAAATAGTGTAAAAAAGTTTCGAGACTCGTTCTATAACACGCCAAAAGATAGCAGCATATAGCCGCATTCGCAGACACAGGGAACACCGACATTCGTAAATCAGTATGCTGAGAGATATTGTATTGGGTGCATTGGTTACTGTGCGACCACGTCCTTTACCACTTTTGCTATTCCAACATGAACAAAGAGCGAAAGTGAAAGTTTGTGCGAAACTCGGCAAATTCCAAGATAGTGTTGTACATCACGTGCAACGTCTTTAGAATGCACATGATGCAACAAGCTTATGGCGACGCTGCCATGAGATGTATAGGATTTTTTAAGTGACATGCGGACTTCAAGAGAGGAAGACCATCACTGGAAAACGACGTGACAATGCGAATCGCAGAAAATGCTTGGCAGGCTTCGATAAGTGGACTTCCAGAACGCATTCCAGAAATGGCAAGAACATTTGGAACACTATATTGCGGTGAAATGAGACTGCTTTTCAGGTGACAGTATACCCAAGTACAAATGAATAATGTAGTTTCTTGACAATAGAACTAGTTTCGATACTTTTTGACACTCCCTCGTATGTGGCCTGGTTCACGTTAAATCAACCGTCACATTGTGGGACATACGTCCTCACGTTTATGTGGTGTGAAAGTTTAGAGAGCGGGTGCTGAATCAAATATCCCCCTCTTCATCTAATTACTATTCAAAATTACGGTGTTAGTTCCAAAATAGCTGTCATGCATTTTCAAGGTTGGGTAATATTAATATAATATCGAGTGAGACTTTTGTTCCGTGACTTACTGGACCGTCCCCCTGCAATTAAAGGGCAGAAACAAACGATGAATAAATGCATGTAAAATAAATGAAGACACGAGGACAAATCTTGAGCTGTTTTATTATATATCTTTCGAATTGTAGAGTCTTACTTCTATGAAGGCAGATGAGAGACCAGTGAGTTTACAGATTTCGGTAGCATTTATTAAAACAGTGCCTGACAGAGTTATAATTATCCGTAACAATAGAAGATATTAGTTACAACTCTAATTCTCGAAGAACCGGATAAATTCACGTCGACAGGAAGATTAAAGCATCCATTTGACAGATAGGAACCCAATTTTTACTATTGCGTAAGCCCAAACAGTAATTTATCACACACATGAGTAAATATGATATTCAAAAATATTTACTATGGATTATGCTTCTTCTAATTTAAATAAAACCAAGAGGCATGAAAAATTTTCCCTGACCAAATCTTTAAATAGAGACACAAAAGTCAATCTAATGAGAGTACCAAGAAATTAGTCCAAGCAAATTGGTTTTAATACTTACATCTTAGTCTCGATTGAAAATAATTCCCAATTAGTTAACATTGCATTCATTATGCAATGCGTAATTTACCAAATCAGCAAAATTAACTGAAATGCAATTTTTTAAGCCCCAACTCCGCAGCGAATCCAATCCAATCGTCCCATTCAAAATTAGCCCTAATCAAGTTAAGCATGTCCTTGTCACAAATAACGTCAAGTTTATCTACCCTTTCCGTGAATGCTTTACTTAAATCTCTAGCCAGACCCTCTTACTTTTACAAAGAGGCATCCTATTTCATTAAACTATTACCCAAAAGAGAGGGAGGTTGCCTTTTTCTTTCGGGTTGATTTGGGGTACTTTTTCTGGGCTGGGCTCTAATTGGTTTCTGGGCTGTTCGCCGCACCGATTTATCTTTCTTAAATGCGCGATTTTTCTTGGGGCTGCATTGTGTCTTGGAGTTTTTATTTTGTGTTTGGTTTCTGGCGCTATTGAGGAGTTCGTTAATTTCGTTTAAGTTTTCCTTTCGTTGTGTTAGGGAAATGTTGAAATGAAAAATGTGGTGTTTAGGACGTTTTTGCGTTATAAATTTTTTGGAGAGCTTGCTTTATGTATTATTGTGTGGACCGTGAATGGGTTTACTTGGCGAAACTCTTCTTCCTATCTTTATAGATTTATTTATGTTCTGTAATAAATAAACCTGTAACGAACAGACAAGATAGGAATAAGCCATTATTATTTGTTTGTTTTTAGATAATATTCTGCTTAAACAAATAAAAAAAGCTATTCATTTTTAAAATGAGATCAGATTAATTTTGGAAAATAAATTGATTTAAAGGCGGGAGGAAAGCTGTCTACAATCGAAGAATGGGATGACTGTTAAGAATTTAGTTATTAAATCATTTAAACTCTGAAGAAGATGCAGAAAAATGTTACGTAATAAAATGGGAGATTAGAATTCATTTTAATATTAAAACGGTAAAGTATGAGATCAGATTCTTACCCCTCAATTTATTTGTGAATAGGGATTATTAGGATTAATTTTAAAGAATAGATTGTCCCAAAAATGTTATGCATACTTTGAATAACTATTATATAAACAGTTAACCCTTAACTGTGGTGCCCGAACCTCAGTCGTTTTTCAAATTATAGCATTTTTAAGCTAATAAGCTATAATTAAGCATTTACAGATTATATAATTTGATACAAAAATGGAGAGTAATCCATAAATGTCTTAATTTGATACAAAAATGGCGAGTAATCCATAAATGT
>BGPR01000745.1:299233-323458 GCA_013235015.1 Araneus ventricosus
TTGATACAAAAATGGCGAGTAATCCATAAATGTCTTAATTTGTTCTCCACGCTCCTGGTTGAATCAATGCGATAACACATTCCTAAAACAGAAAGGATCATAGCACTTTAGGGGTTAGGGGGCACGCTAGTTAAGGCTTTATGCTATTAACCCTTAACTAGCGTACATTGTGCGCCATGGCCACTGAGGTATTGAATGCTGCCAATATTTTAAAAACAGCTGTAACTTCCAACCTTTGAATAATGGAAGTGTAACCAAGCTAGGTGCTAATTATTAATGATTGTAACGATGAATGCATTCACGAATATAAGTATCTACAGTTGCTTACGTATCCATGGAGATAAAATATGCGTATGTCTCCCCATGTTTTTTTAATTGAAAGACATTTACCAATTCGGTAGGTGTTGGTATTTCTATTTTGTCCAGACATATGTATGCGAAATGAATTTGTCCAAGTCCCGTGTTAATGATGACAGCTTTTATTGTTCACACAACCTAACTTTCAGATATCGGTTTTGTGCAAGGGTTACATTAAAATAAAAAATATCACAAGACCTATGTTTGTTTGTATAATTCTTTCATGATACAGAGGAATCGTAATCTTTTTTGCATTGAATAATATTTCAATGAATTTTATTTCACCTCTCACTGTATTCTACTACAGTCATCATCAATGGCATGGATGGTCATATGTGCTCTTAAAAATACCGTATTCTTACAAATTGCTTTTTTTATAAAAAAAATATTCATCCAGTTTCTGGAGTGATTTCAATCTAAGAAACTATTCTCTACATCATCACACAAATAAAATACGGGCATCCATGCTTTAATATCTTTGGACCTTTATTAAGGAATATCTTATTTCCTTCTTGATTAATGCAAATCGGACTTCTTTTTTAATGTGTTCTGCAAATAATGAATTAAAGTTTTTAAATCAGAACAAATTTTTGACAGGGCAAAAAAATAGCTGCAAATAAAAATGCGACATTATTTGGAATTCATTCTTTAAAATAAAACAATATATGTTTTGAAAAAGTATAAATTACAATATCTGACTTAATTGAGATATTCTTTGTTACCTTCGACTTCTGTGAAATTTATAATCACTTTTCCCAGGGCCATTGCAAAACACTAATGTACTAGCCATAAAACACATTTCCCTATACAATACGCATTCTTTCACAGCTGTTGCAAAAAACCCATTTTCCTATGGCTGAATCTTGAAGTTTATCAGACATCTGCCAATAAATTGCGGACGAGTGTACCTCTTCGACACAGTAAATAGATTTCTGGAACGGAAACAAATATAACAATTAAAGTAAAGAACGCACACACATAACCATTATCGTCCTGGTGTAATTTATCCCCAGCTCCAAATCGCCACCTAATCTGTCTCAAATTCAAACAGCATCTAAAACGGTTCACTTAATCCAACAATCATCTCACACTGAGATTGGAAACCGTCAGGATGGCTCTCTGGCAGCAAGAAGGCTCCAAATGTTAAACACCCATTTGAACAAGTCATTAGCTGTTGCTCTTATTCCACCAATATCTATCAAGCAAAATGGCAAACACTTTCGTCCGACGAAACTCTTTTAAGATTTAACTTTAATCCTTGGAATGTAGGAATACATTTTCCTTCAACTACTTAGGGTTAAAAGCCTTCCTCCCTAAAAACGTAATTCACTTTCACCCTAAAAAGCATGTAACTCTTTCTGGTAATTACCAGAAAGTTTCTACCTTTTCATTTAAACGCTTTTCTAACCTTTTCGTTCTTTCTTTCTCTCTCTATACCATTTTATCTCGCGTTATAAGAAACATTGAGATAATAATCGTCAGATTCTATCGTAGAAAGGGGGAGAGAGAAAAAGACATTTTCTTTTTAAGTGGGCACGGGCCTTTAAAGAGGTTCACATAAAAAGAAACTTCCATCCTTTCAGCAGGATCATTGCAGCAAAGAAAAGAGCACTTTCCAACAACCTTTTTACCCAGCCAGTGACAAAGAAAGCAACAACGTACTTACAACTGTTTCGGCACGGGGACCTGTTCGTTTTTATTTCCATCCGTGTGTTCCAGCACTCAAAAAGGGGTAGGATAGGTACTTAACTCTGCAGAAACAGGCGCGAGATATCATTACAAGAAACTGGAAATATATATTTTTTTTTCACACTTCAACACGCCAGGAGATGGTATTCCTTTTCTTTCCTTCTTTTTCGTCTTGTTCTTTTTCCTGCTGAAGTCAGAAATGGGAGTGGTGTTTATGGGAGCACCCTATCAGGTATGTAAGTGATAAGGCTAGGCTTTTGTGTGAGGTGTCACAGAGGATTGCTTATTTCTGACACTGGAATAGGGTTCTTCAGAAAATTGAAAATTATTTCCTGGTAGAGTTTTTTTCTTCTGGGGCTGTTGCTGCTCAAGAGAAGAAGAGAAAAAAGTAAGGAAAGATCTTTTGACTTCTTTCCTGCCTTTCCAAATAGTCGAGGGTACTTTCTGTTTCCCAAAAGAAATTATGTAAGCTCTTACGCTAGACGTGATGTAAGAAGGTGTGAATGGGGTTTCATTCAGGCATAAAATTTTGAGCTGGAAGCATTTCGAATGGTTAAATATAACGGCATGGAACTTAAGAATAAATAAATATTAGGGACTTTTATTTACAAATGTTTATCTATATTTTAAGAAATTTAAAGAATATGCTTCGTTTTTGTGAACGATTGATGACTACTGTGGGCTTTTATTGGAACGGGAATTAATTTAAGATTTCAATCGCATTTATTTATATTTTTATTTTTTATCTCCTATTTCGATCGTTTTTTATACCACTGGAATCAAAGAAAATAAATTGTTTGCACTGTTATGTTTCCTTTTGATCATATTAAACTTGATATATGAAATATTTTACATTCCTCTGGCAAAAAATGGCAGAAAAATATATTTAAAAAAATAATCTTTCTACACAACTATATGTGGTTCAATACGTTTTCTTTTTCTTCATTTATTTATCAATTGCTGTACAAGAGAAAAAAGATCCTGAAATGTGTCTGAGAAATATCTTCTGCATTGAATAGCGATGAAATATAATTGATGCATTATCGATTAGTCTAATCCATTTAATACTTTACTTCCACTTATTAAATCATTTGAGTTTTGCATTTAATTTAAACATTTTAAGGATATTAATGATTTTATGCTGTTTAAGGTTTAATAAATACCACGACTTAATATTTTCTAATTTATTCTTCCCTGTCATTTTCCAAACTCACTTAATTAACGCAATTATTAAAGTTTGCATACATATTACTAAATTTTGAAGCATATTATAAAACTTTTATACCATATTATTTAAGTTTGACAAAAGTATTATTTTATTCAATGCTTTTAATTAATAATATATCGAAAGATTTAAATACCCCGTAGTTAATCAGGATATGTAAATATTATTATAATATTATAGAATTTAACAGGCAAACTTTCTGAATTCGGAACGCTTATTGTAAATACTTCTGAATTACAAGACATGCCCTCAAATGAACTATGCTTATTTAGATAGGTGATTACGCAATACCAGTGAATTTTTCTAACGGAGGATTGTTAAAGTCTTTTTAGAAATATATGACAAAGAACAACCCTGTTTGAAAGTGTCCATAAAGTTGGGGAGGGGGAAATATCTTAAAAGACGATCTATGTCAGAGAATAAATTTTGCTTCAGTAACATAATTATCTAATGGCTGATACTATGACAAAAAATACAATGTCCTAAACTTCTTAACCCTTTGCGGACAGGTGACTTTTTAGAACACTCAGATCAGATTGGCGCACTTTATGCGCCATCTCGGTTTTTCAACTCTGCGTTTATTTAATTATGCTCAACTTTATTTTTTGTGTTAATAAGATTAGAGGTTGAACGGATGGATGATTCAAACATTTTTGTTCGACTTTGAGTCGCTGTATTTTTCGTGAGCTGGACTGTCCTCCACGTCAGTCTGAGAATCAATTTCTTGCTGTGCTCGGTCACTTCTCCACCGAGATATAATGCATCAGATTCGTCTTCAGCTGGTATTTTCTTACTTAATTCTTTCAAAACAACCGAATATTGTTCGGTAGGAAAAATTTCCCGTCATTTCGTAATAGCCAGGTTGGGTAACGGAGAGCGTTTCATGGACTTTCAAGCGCGATCAGGTCGAACTGACTGATTCATTGTCAGTGGAAACTATCCGAGCAAGTAGGAGCAATTTTAATATGAGTTTAGAGAGGTGGCGAGCTCTCCACCTTCGATAGTTTTTATTCTACTTATGGTACATACCCACTGGTGCACTCTATACGCGGTACCTTTTCGGAAAGGGTTTATAACTGATTTAATTCCATTTTACAGTAAACTATTTAAGAATAAAACATCAATCACGACTTTTTCCACTCAACGGCTTACCTCAAGAAACTATTACAAGATTTTCATCATTCTATTTGTTTCTGACAACGTTAAAAGCATGTATCTGAATTTCTAGAATCGTATCTCTCTTTTTGTATATCGTTTTCTAACACATTAATACATTTTTAAACATATTTTTCTCTTTAAAAATTCAGAAAACATTCACCGTTTAAATAAATTATGCAGGTTTTGTTATCTTATTTCACTAAGCCATATTTATTGCCCTTAAAATATCTCTGTTTAACTTCTAAAACTACGACGTCATTTTTTGGAAATAAATTAGTTTACAAGTTCTCATTCTAAAAATTGAAAAACAAACAACGGCCTCACTTTTTTAAGATTAACAAATATTTGTTGCATCGAAAAGATCTGATATGGAATATAATGCTGTTGCCATAATTTCATTCTAATCATCATATTTCCTGATTATTTCTTGCTTTCGTCGTTCTAAAACATACGCACTTAGAAAAAATATCGGGAGAAAGAAAGAATTTAATGGATTTTATAGGCTCATTTTTAAAAAAAAAACATTTACACTGTCTTACAACGCTTACTGGCTTATTTTCCCAAGTACATAAGCCTGAATGAGAAATCTATGTCCACGCCATTCTTTTTAAGCATAAAACTTCAATTTCCGTTGACAAAAACCAGAATATTTCCACCGTAATAGTTTAATTAATAATTCGATTTATGTATTCGAACTTCATCTGACACATAAATATATCAGATAAAATCTTCCCTTTTCTTTTTACGGCTTTAGTTTTACTGCCATCCGCAAGGTATTGTGATAAGCTATAAAGCCAAGTTAATTATTTTCAGCGATAATAACCTAGGTGTTCATTCACTGTTGATAAGGTGCACATAACTTATCGTTTATTGAAGCCTCATGTTAAGCCTCGCGTTGATACTTTCCAATACTGCGTCATCCTATGGTTTTGTTGCCAGCTATTTCCTGATAAATAAATAAAAATGAATATGGCGTTCGGCTTATATAGCCCGAAACGGAAAACCATAATTATTAACGAAACAGAAGGAACATTTCGGGAAATTCGGCTCATTATTCTAAGAGCAGAACAATAATCAATGCGGAAATATGTAGCTGGAACAAAATCGTTTTGTGTTTCCGAAATGGCTGGATATAAATTAGGAACGCTTCGGCGATAATGTGTTTTTAAATCGTCTGCTCGTATTATTTATTTTTATTTATTCTTTGAGTAATGGAATAAAGTATTGAAATAAGAACCTAGAAGCATACGAATAACGTGGATTATTCACAAATAACTTTTAAACACTCATAGATTAATTGCTTTAGTTTAATTAGAATAATCAAACGAATTACGAAAGATAAATCTAATTACTTCAGTTCAGCGTTATAGTGTCTGTGTCTCGAAAAGCACTAAAGATGATACGCAGCTCAGACAAATTTAATCTAAATAAGAATTCTTCACGAATTGTTCTGCTTTCAGCTGACACTAATTGAAATAGTTTGATTTATTATTTGAAAGCTTTTATTAACGCTGGATGCAATTCCAAAATTTCAGTTGTAATTTGATATATTAAGAAAGACATTTCATTTTATTCAAGGTTTAATATCCAGCAAAATAATCATTGAGCGCGTATTGCAGATTGTATTTTGTAATGAATGCTATAGACATTCATTGCATTATTTATTCCTTCCATATTGTTAAAAGCTTCTTGGAGGGCAGTATAGTTATATTATAAAATAATAATAATAAGATAATCCAAAATAATGATAACATATGCTATGCATGATTTTAATGAAAGACAAAAAGTAACAAATTCAATTTTAAATAATTACTACATTTGATGTTTCTCATACTTTCCATATTTAATTTGTTATTATTCATAAGATTAATTTACGTTATTCGAATTTCATTTATCATTTCATTTCAATTATCTTTAGGTCATTTTAAACTATAAAATAAATTGCCATTTTCGTTTATTAGTTTTTTTATCATATGTGAAATAAATGTTTTGAGTTCGTTGGGGAAAATAAGTTAAAATGAGTACCATGTTACTTTAAATTTTATGTTTTAGCATGATTAAATATCTAAATGCTCATTTAAGATTTTAATTATTTTAATATTTTGATAAGCACATTATTTTAAATTCATAGTTTTGCATTGGCAAATTACAGAAAAATGGTCTGAGATATAAAATGTCCATTGCTATTCCTTTTCCTTTTTATCTTATTTCGAAACGATATCAATTTAAACAATTTATTTCCATTAATTCTAGACCTTCTGAGTTGTTTTGAATGCCATTCATTCAATCATTTATTGTCAACCCATGTTCAAATAAAATATTCCCTACGATTAAATTTTTGAATCCACTGCGTATCTGAAGCAGCAAACTGAAGCAGACATTAAAATTCAGCACAAAACATAGTGCGGTTAGATCAGAGGTTCCCAGCCTGTTGCACGAGCGGCGAACCAGTTAGGGTTAAGTGAATGTAACTTTGGGAATGGAGGGAAACACGTAAGATAAAGGAATTAGAATGAAATTTATAATATGAACGCCTATTCATGAAATAATAGATTAAGACTTATTAATTAATTGATAATTAGTTGTCACCAGCCTGCCCACCATCAATCATATTGCACAATTTTGCATGGGTCATCCATGTTTTCGCAAAAGCTGTTGCTTAATTATTGCCATTGTTCTTTTTGTCCTTTTTCCTTTTGCTTTTTTCGTTTAGGGCTATCCTGAAAAATACCGAATCGTTTCAATGCTTCTTGTCTCGACGTTCTCAATTAAAATGTGAGTCAAATTAGGTATGAATATTTGATTATCACGATGAGTAATTGTTAACTTTCAATAAAAGTTAATGCGAAATTATTTCAATGCAGTTTTTATTTGTTCTGGCTATTAATCTAATATTATAACAATGGGATAAAATGTAAAATCAAAAATACGCTATAAAGTTCATTAGAATCCTTTGATTCTAAAGCTAACCTAAGCCCTTAGCGTTATGAATAAAAACTTTATTTTTGAATGGAGGAATGGTCGGGAAATATAACTGTTGGGGTATTCAAAAATAAAAAAAGCAATCAAGCGGTATAGGAGTAAAAAAATGTTGGTAACCACTGGGTTAGATAAACGATATATGTAGCCTCTTTTATCGTGTGACGTCACGTAAATTGTCTGCATCCGAATGATAAGGTTACTTGCGGAAGGACAGAAACAAAAGTTTAAATTCTAAGGCATTGGAGTTTGAAAATATACTGTTTCTCTGACAAATAATGAATCAGATATGAAATTGTATATTTTATTAAAATATTCTGAAGAGATAAATGTCTTTGTGTTGTTTAGGGGTGACATGGAAGATTGAAGTCATTATTATCATAATACAAAACACGAGATGAATATTGACTCAAATATAGTGACGTGACTTTTCGATTCAGAAATATGAGCTAGCTAGGGCAAAATTCTTTTAAAATATTTTAACGGTTTCTTCACGAAAACTAGATTATTGATCTTCGTGGTTAAAGCTCAGTTGTCCTTAAACCGTCAATTGGTAAACATCAATTTCAAGCAATTGGCATCGAGGTGGTAAAACCAGGATCTTAAACAAAAAAAACAGAGTTTATAAGCTACTAAACATGCATTATATTGGTGGCATCCTCAAGAAAGGCAACAACCAGAATTTTGAGATATTGGAATTTTAACGTTTAATGTTGGTGAAAAAAAAAATCAATTTTACAGCTTATGAACCCGCCAATTTAAAGATTACAAACTATAAAAGCTGAATTTAGAGTTTATTTTGTTTGTAACGAGTAAAAAAAATCTCTGTCATTATTCGAAGGTAGCTAACTTACTTGAATTTTGTTTAATTATTTTTTTCAGTCATTGCCCTTTTAAACTGAATTGTCGATAATACTGTTATTAGAGGTTTATTGGATGTCTTGTCGATGATTTTGTTTTCACGATCAGTGACATTTCAAAATTAAAAAGTTATAAACTTTGAAATATTGAAAAAATGCTGCAACTAAATGAAATGCACTGTGTGAAAGTGCAATTATATTATATTAATTAAAGCGATCAGACATCCAGAATTATAGAGACAATTCGAGGAAATGTCCTAGATGCTGGATGTTGACAAAAAAGTTCCACTGTGTTTCAGTTTTTCCTTATAAGTAAAAAAAAATTATAAAATAAAAAGACAGCATTGGATTGTAAAAAATAAATTTCTGATGAATTCTCAATCCTATTTTTCTTAGTTTATACTTATCATGATAAGTAATCACGCTGATATAACCGATTTCATGAATAAATTTGAGGAAAATTAATACAAATAACAGGGATATATATATTAAATATGAATCCTTTATCCCTTCCTGGCTTCTTTTTTCAATTTTTCAATTATTTATTCCTAATTGTTATTAAATTTTGTTCTTCTTTTTCCGTTGTTGAATTTCAGAAAATATGGTCACTTCATCGTATCTTCTTGTTATGTCTTATACAATGCAGAATCTTATGGACTAATGTCAGTAGATATTGTTACGAAATCACTCCGACAAGCAGGATAATGTAGAATGAAGCTTTATACACGAATATTCCGGAAAACACGAATTATGTAAATTAGCAACAAAACAGACAGAAAATCACTAATAACAACAGTGACAGCACTTTCAATACCGCTCGGCGTCTATCAGTTTACCAGCTCGAACTGCGGATAAAATTCCAAATAGATTTAAAGACCTTCAAACACATTCCAAAGATGTCCACTCCTTTCAGCACTTCCAGATATTTATACTTTCCCCACGGAGCTTGATGTCACATAGAATCATCTCGAAGTTTCCCCATAACTCTGTCACTAGTAGAGATAGGACCAAAATTCTAGCATTTTCCAAGTCGCCAAAATGGTTGCTAAAGTCGGGAGTGATTGGCCGATAGCTAGTAAGAACATCTGTAAATGTCTCTTTCCAACTATAAGACTAACATTACGAGGAAGTGACATTAAAGGTTTGTAATAATATCTTAAAATAATAATATTGTCACACGACATTTTTATCAAAAGACATTTTGTGATTAAAAATACATTTGAAGAAATATCAGCAACACAAGTTATTCATATCTTTAAATCTATTTTTGTTCGATTTTCAATGTCTCAAAAACATTGTCAATTAAAAAGAACAGTTAACTAAAAATAAAACGCCGTATTGATTTATGACACGTGTAGCCAATTCAATGTTTGCTTTTAAATTAAATATTTGAGTAGAGCTAATTATTATTTGATTCGGGTAAGAAATGATGTACCTGATAAATAAATAATTTTTCCTGACCAATTTATCATTGCTAAAATGTAAATTGAGAGAAAATTAATTTGAATAAATTAAGCATTTTTTTATATACATGTTGTGTCATTCATTTATTTTTCATGCATTGCTGAATAGAACGCGATATTATGATATTGAATCTTGAAGAAAAATCTTCAGTATTCCTCCATCAATATTTCATCATTCAGAAAATATATTTATATCAAGAAAGAAATGAAAAATAGAGACGTAAACGACAAATTGAATCACGCAGAAATATTTCAACATTACTTTGTGAGAATATAGAATCTGTTTTTAATGGATCCAGGTTTAAATATATCACTATGGATTTAAGTACAATTAAGAAGAAAGTACTTAAACAAATCAATTTATCTTGAAAGAGAATCGTACTAGATATTTTTTCAGAAATTCTTTTATAAGATATGTACCCCTACGAATCCGATCGGTATTGTAAATACACTTATCAAATGTAGAAAATAAATAAATAATAAACAAATATAACCGTTGACTTCCTATTCTTTATTCTGGGCAAATAAAAATAACTCCCAAAATGCATTGCGAAGCCAAACGATTTTTTTCGTGTTGTCGATAGCATTTTTCATTCTTTCTATCCAGTGAATCAAATTTATCTGCAGCATTTTAGTGCTTTTATGGTAATGGAACATAGAATTTCCATTTTTCTTCTCATGGGAGTTCCAATTTAAAGCAATGATTCCAAAATGTTATTGAGAGATTTTGTATTCAATAAATATTCGTTATCGTTGTGAATTACGACGCAAACGGGTTCCAAATTCAATCAGATGCTTTTAGAATGTTGAACCTATATTGGAACTTAAAACACGTGGGTACGTCTTTATGTATTTACTTTTTTGTCAAAAACATTCTACACACATTTTAAAAAAACTTTATTTGATATATAAATAAAATAAAATTAATTTTGTTGCAAAACAGTTTTGATAATTTTAAAATATTTTAAATTGTAGAATTTCTAATAATTCAAAAAATGGCATGTGAAATTAATGTAATTATCAACCATTTTTCATACTTGAATTACTTGATATATTTTAACCATAAGAATTTCTAACTTCATTTGAGATGTATTTAAAGTTATAATGACGAAATGTATTTTTGTTGTATACATCGTGCTTTAGAATTAGCACCAATTATTGAAAGAGTTAATGCAGTCAATTCACGTGACTTCACACTTACATGACAAACGTAACACCACGTCATCTAACATCTAAACATCCTCTTTCTTATGCGATTCTAATCCTTTTTGATTCTGCAAGACGCACATAAGATTCCAAATCTCATTTGGGGTGGTTCAAAACTGCTGCGTTTTGAGATGAAAGCGAGAAAGGATATTGTTCTTGAAAAGAATAAATTAACTTTTGAAGGTATGAAGTAGTTTCCTTCTGTGGAGAAGTTGGCGTTCCCATCCACTATGCGACATCTTGCCTATTGACTCTCTCTTGGCGTTTTAAGAAAATTTCGACTTCACTGGAAAGTCTGTGGTACCAAAGAGTTCTCAAGACTCCGAATTCAAGAAAAATAATAATAAAAATGATTAAATTCATATCACACAATGAAAACATAATTCTACTGGAATAATTACTCAACTGCCTTTGAACAATAATTCTAACTTATCTTGCATTTCATGCACCGAGCATACTGAATCCTTCCTTTCCCATAATTCTTTAATAGTAATCTCCCTAATCCTTGCATTCGACACTTAACAGGAAATGGTTCCCCATTTTTACTTTACGTTACTTTACACTACTTCACACCTCTGACTCCAGAGATAAAAATCTCCGGTTTGCAGTTTGGATGAGTGTGCGTAGAAACTTTATTGAAAAAAAATAAGAAGAAGAAGTAAGTTTGCATACAGTGTTTTAACATCGACGAAAAACATGTGAAAATTATAAAAACGATGAAAAAAGTGTGCTTACATATGAAAAGAAAGACTCGAAAAGCAAAAACAATTTTAAGACAGGTCTCAAAAGTTCGCTACATCTATATACCTGTAGGAGAACTGATTAAGGTCCTAGGTATTGAACCTCTAAAGTGTCTTAGTCCATAAGTCCGACGTTACTCAACAACCTGTGCATTGATGTAAGCTTTTTCATGTGGTTCGTCATCAATTTTATTCATCATTATTCCTTTCATTCACACCGTGATAATGAAGACATTGTGTATTTTCCTTTGTTTTGTTGTCAATTCTATATGTTAACATCAAATTTGTAATTTTTTTCGTTTGCCATTTTTCTGTATGCTGTAAGTTTTTTTTTTTTTGTAACTCAATAAGTCCACCTACATCTATACCAAACTGGATAGGAGTCACATGAGTTCTAGAGACGGCGGTGTGGTGTTAAGTGTTAAGTAGTTTCCTTTACTCCTACGAGCGGATATAATCATTCCTTATTTAAAAATGCAAAGTACAGTTCGGTTAACACAAATTTCAAATTTTTATAATCCAGAATCTGTCATATTATCCAAAACCAAGTTAGAAATCAGATTAAATTATAAATCGCATTTCCAAAAATTTTCTTGCTAGCTTTCTCTCTTAAAAATTATTTTTTCTCCTGTTTTCGAGGAAAAAACAGTCATTACTTTGATAAGTAGGCAAGTACTGAAAAATAACTACTGTTCATCTATATCAGTTCACTTATAAAGGAGCCGTACAACCTCGTAATGTCTCGCAATATATATCTTTACAGCCTTGGTAAAGAGGTAGAAATAAAGTCGTAAATTACTTTTATGAGGAAAAAAGAGATACAAGCAGCAAAGGAACTTATATGTTGTTTAAATCACGGATGACAGGATGAGCAGGAGATTGAGACGTTTTATGACAGTATCTGTATCCGTAAATATTAACTTTTTAAGGAGTAGCCAGAAATATGTTTGTACTTACTTGAAAGTTTTATGAAAAGTACTGAAACGGATTGAGAAATATCACTAATATTATATTCAACATAAGTTTATTTATAAATATTGTTACTTTTAATTTTTTAATAAAGTTAATTTGATTTGTTTTTGTTGCGAATTGTGAATTTGTGAATTCAGTTTTAAAAGTAATTTCTAAATATGTACTTTAATAATATTCCCAGTGGTGATTAATTATACTCTAAATTAGGATTTTCTAAACCAAAGACCTTAAAGAAAGTGGAATTTACAAGACTTTGAGTGTCAATTTTTGGTGATCTCTTTCAATAAGTTTAAAAAATGCATGGTTTTTAAAAAAATAATAAAAACATAATATTGTAAGAAACGATGCCTTTTTCAATTAAATAAAGTTTCTGCACCGTAATTTTTATCGTTTGCTTTGATTTTAACGTGTTGGTATGAAACTAAAATAATCGAATTACTGATTTGGCTTGACTTCAAAATAAATTAAGTATTAGTACACAAAGCCATTGAAAGAAGAAAAAAGTTTCACTAAATAACTATAAAACAGCGAAAAAGCTGACGTTACGACTATATTAAATACATTTTTTGAGTGCACGTTTTGATTAAGAGTAAATTTTTGAAAAATAATATTAGATAGAAGAGTCAAGTCTAAAACAATATCATGCTATGACATTTCTGAAGAAAGGTTCGTATATCCTTTAAGACTTTTATTTATTACTTCAAAAAGATTTTATTTTCAGAGCAATTTTAAGGAACCTTATTTCTTTGCGGAAGAAGATCAGTGGGTACCTAAATTATATTGGTACCGTTCATTTGAAACGTTTCAATGAACATGAATTGACTGCAAAAAATTTTAATCATAAGTATTGGAATTTGAATTTTCCTAAATTAATAGGTAAACTATTTAAGAACAAAAGTTTTACAGTTGCATTAGACAATCACTCGAACTGCTAAATAAGAAATCACGACCTAAAAAAGATGAGATTCCAACGGGCTTTTGGCGTAGCATTTTTAATCCATTGCGCTTAATTGTACAAATAACTTAATAAAAACTCTACCCTTAAAACATATTTTATCTTTAAAATCTTTCATATTGACGAAAACGCTCAACTTTTATTTCATATTCATATTTGAATATGCCCAGACAGAAGAATTCTCTGTTCTGCGTATCATTTTAGAGGTAAAAAATCGCATAATCAATTTTTTGCCACTGCATGTTCTCTTCCACGCGCAGAAATCAAAACAAAATCATAAAGTAAGCCTCCGAAATCGTCATTTCCCCAAAAAGTTAGTTGCTGAAATCATGAAGTTCTGAATAATGAGATATCATAAAAAACCTTCCACTGTTTCCATAAAAAAAAAGAAAAACTAAATATAAAGTATTAAAATCCTGAGTTTGCTTTTCGATGTTGGCAGCGGCCCAAAGGAATACATTTAGATCTTTATCTGCATCACACATTTTTATTTAGAATCGGATAAGTAAATTTTTGCGGAGTGTATATTTTTTTTCTGCAGCTGCAAAAACATTTCTCCGTTATAAAGTGTTATAAACTCGCAACTGTGATATGTAAGACGAGAACCTTTCATTATTTTTATCAGTCTTGCCAATTTACTAGAAAAAGTTAAAATGGTATCGTCAGAAAACAAAATGGAAGATCTTCAGGGATACTATTGCAGTTGCAAAAATACTATGTTTCTGCAAACAAAGAGATTCTATTTTGGTAAAATGTTTCGCATTTTTTTTTTCTTGAAAAGGAAAGTATGCAAACTTTCTTTTGCAAGCATTTTCTCTCTTTTTTAAAGGTTGTGGAATGTTTTGAAAAGCTTTTTGCATTTTGTTTAATTTTAGTAATCAAAAGAAACTTGAAGTTTAGAACTGTTCGTCTTTTCTTAAATACTGTATCGCTGAAAATATGGCTGTGCATAGTAAATAAATTTTACCTCTTGGACAATTCTTTCGAATGCCTAATTTTATTATTTCATGATAAACAAGTAAGCATGTATAAAAACTTAATCCTACTTGTATTTTTGGAGTGTAACAGATTTAATTCCATATTTAATTTTGAAAATAAAACCAGAAATTTCTTTTCAACAAAAAAGAGAAATTTTCATATATTCCAAGAAACACAAAAGAATGAGGATAGAATTTTAGAATCAACATTTAATTTGAATACAAATGGTGTGTGGCATGCCATTTCAAATTTACAGCCTTTTGTCTTTTTCTATGACAAATATGATTGAAGGGAAAATGCATTCTTTGGATGGTTAGAATTTTGAAATATTTGAAACATCTTTATGGTGCTTATTTTAGACATAAACCATCAGTCGTATTTATGAATTTGTGGAATTTCATAATTTAAGTTTAATTTACTTTTTTGGCATGTTTTCTACTCTTCATTTATCATTTAAAAATGCTATTATTGAAGCTGTATTCAAAACTTACCAGGATTTATAATCATTTTTCGCATTAAATATTTCTAAAAAGAAAAAAGATCTAATTAAATAGTAACATAATTGTATATTCTATAAACCCACTGTAAAATTTATGTCGAAAAAAATAATCAATTTATTGAGAGCTGAATTTTGCAATTAAGTACACTGGATGAAGCAGGAAGTAAAAACAAATAAAATTTTAATACCGAATTGCATTTTTATTGAATTTGAATAATATTTTGGAACAGATTTTTTTCACTTATTATTCATTTCTGTAACAACTGTAAACATTTTCTGGCTGTATATAAACCCTTATTCATCCAAGCTTTTAAGGTACGAACCCTCCAAATCCTCCATAAACCTTTAATATTTATTACGTTTTGTATTAGTATGCTATCGGTATGATACCGACCAGCAGAAGCCAATCTGTGTTTTCTGGTGCCTTTTTTAATTTTTCTTGAATATCCCGAAAACACTTCAGTTTTCACACTACATGTGAATTAACAAATTAAAGAGCGTAAAATTCCCTGCAATTTCACGCTTTTATTTTTCTTCCAGTTTAAATATTTTTGCAGATAATGGCTCTAAACTAATTTTTGATTTTCAGTAATTTACGACCACCTGGACTACTAAAACGGCGTGTTACCTATCTGAAAAAAAAATGATTAAAAATGTGCTTTCAGTTTTAAAAAATCGTAGCTGAAAAATTATTAGTTTTTTTTAATTAATTTCTGAACAGTGTCCAATAATTCTCGGACACCCTGTATTTTTGCTATTTTCGCCGACTATACGTCGTTTGCGACCCTATGCTCTATGGTAATTTTTCATCCTCTTGATGCCTACTATTACCCCTCTGAATGTGTCGATCGAATTCAGCAACACCCTGTATAATATTTTATATGATGAATGTTTAATAACATTTCGTTTCTTATGATAATCATTGTGGTTTTATATCTTTCTCCTATTGTTTTCAGCGCCTCACGCTTTTACGTTTTTTGTTTTGACCTCCAGATTTTTGAGAAAAAATTATTATTTTCTTTTTTAATGCATTGGTAAAAGCGTTTTTTAAAAATTCTTATATTTATTGTTTTCTAGTTTTTAGTCATTAATTTATGTCATAATTCAGCATTATAAATATTTTGGATTCCTAGAATCATGAACTAATTCCAACAATTATTTTATTGAAAAGATCTGTAATAGGATATTTTTATTGTTACATTTAAATTACTGTGTAAAGTATTTTAGTTCTCAAAAATACTATATATGGCGCCACTGTAACCTGCCGAGTACAAACGAAATTTTGCGAATTGTTTTTAAAAATTGATAATTGAGATCTCTAAAATTATTAAAATATTGCATTCTCATCAAGACCCAATAAATATACAAAATTTCAGAACTCTAGTGCATTAAAAAGTGAGTGAAAAATCGATCACAAAATTCCAGCCTTACATACATACATGCATACGAACATGAAACATTTCGAACTTAGTAAAAGCGTTTAAAAAGAGAAAACTGGTTCGTTGTTTGTCTGTATTTTGCAAACCTCGTGATGAAAATTAAATGATGGAGTTAATAATTATTTACTATAGAAATTGCAACCAAACAGCAGTTCGTTACAACAGTTACTGTAAAATTTCCTCATACGACTTCTAAGATTTCAAAAGTTACAAAGTAAAATAATTTTAACGTTTAAAAGATGCATTAATAATTTTAAAGGTATCTTCAATGTTTCTTTATTCTTTAAGAAACACGAATGCTGAATATTGATGTTTTTCTAGAATAAAATTGATATTTTATGAATGTTACAATTTGTTAAAGATATTCAAAGATATCGTACATTTTGTCTTTATTTGCATGGTTTATATTATTTCTTTTCATTTCAGGTAAGAAAATATTCTGACTGTTTCTCTGAAAACTTGGAATATGTATCAACTTTGTTCATATTTTCACTTTGATAAGTATGTTTCTGTTTTTTTTAGCAGAATGATTTTTAAATAATACATTTAAGGCGTATTTCTCAAAAGATGAATTTTTATTCTTTCGTTAGTGTGAATCATATTTGATACAAAAAATTAAAAAGAACTGAAAGCATAAAAATATAAATAAAAGTTCTTCAGACGAAGAAGAAGTAAAAAAGAATATTTCCCCCTGTTGTTTCATTCAAAACTTTCACATAGATAAATATGCTTAAAGGTATTTTCTTTGGTGAAGAGATTTTTAAATAATTTATTCAAAGAGTTTCTCCAAACGATAAATTTCTATGCTTTCATTAGTGTTAAGCCTATTTGATACTCATAATTACAAGCATAAAGATATAGATAAATATTCTTTATACGAGCAATGTATAAAAATGAGTCATGATTTTAAAAACTGCGTGTGTTAGGAATCTTTTTAAATGTCCACTGGTTTTTGCACCCTGAAGGGACAAACAGCATTGATTTCTTACGAATTTATTCAGCTGGAAACGGAAAATAGAAGAATGACGAAACCATTTTAAAAAGCAGAATTTTCCTTTGATCTTACTATACTTTTGAGAATACTAAGAACATCTTTTAAAAGTAAAATTCTGAACTAAACAATTTTTTTATTCCATTTTAGAAAGAGAATCATCAATAAACCGTTTACTATCATATTATTATTCTATACCCAAGGGCTGAAATTTCGCGCTTTGAAGATTTTGCCTTCACTTGTTTATTTCGATTTTATGTATATTTTTTTATTGTTTACAGCAATTGTATAAAAAGACGTTTGTTTCAAGGTAGAATTGAAACATTTTTCAAGTAGTCGAATAATTTTTCCAGGTATATTCTATTGTATTTCAAAGGATGTATAATGTTTTTAACAAATAAAATAAATAAGAAGACATATTTACTTTGGTTAGAAACTCAATTCAAACTAAAAAATTCTAAGTACTAGATGATTCAATTAAAGTTCAGTAGAACTTCGATTTAAAAGACCTCGAATCAGACGATTTCGAATGTAAAATACTTTCGAATTACTCTCTTGATTCGAATTACTTTCTTGAGCTTTTTTCATCCTTACAGTACGCAATTTTAAGGAAGCTTTTATTACCTATATGGCACGCACATTAGATACTTTACATTATACAGAACGGTTTTAAGTGTTATATTCTATCTATGTAAATAAAAGGAAATTCTTAAATAGTTCGTTCGTTATAGAAGTCCAAAATTGCGATTTGGGATTATTTTTATTATACTTCCTTATGTTAAAGAATTTGATAAATGCTAGGCCTATTTTAGTAATTGAATTCAAATAAGAATTTGATTTTTTTGTAGTTACTGAATTAAGTAATTCGTTATCCAAAAGTTGTTGTTTGCAGATTTAAGCCGTAATTGTTAGAAGCTTCCGGTCTGCAAGCCGGAGGGCGAAGGTAGATTCCATTTGTCTCGAGATAAAAGGAAAAGAAAATTTTACTCCCATCCGCCTATTCCTCCTTCAATTTCATAAAAGCTTGAGCTATGAGCATGAAAAAAGTGGAAGAGAATGCAACTGATGAGAGCTTTTCAACATGGTGTCATATGCATATTGTAACAAAAATAGTTCTGAGGGTGCATGGCGGAAACAGTTCAACAAGCAGGATAACGGAGAAAGACGATTTATTCAAGAATCGTCCGTAAGCACTAAGCATAGGTAATAGGAACAATAACACTCATACAGATTATCAACACAAACAGACAACAAATCACTAGCTATAACAGTAACAGCACTTAAGGATCTAGCAACACAAACAGCCAGTAATTCACTAATAATGACAGTGACAGCACTTTAAATAGCGCTTAGCTCACCAGCTTTTCAGCTCGCACTGAAGACGAAACTCCAAAGATGATCCTCCTTTCAGTTGCCTCCATTAATATATCCTAGTTCGACTGATTGTGACGTCACATGTACTCATCTAGTACATTCTGTATATCTCTTCTCCTAATAGAAATATCGAGAAAATTATCGCATTTTCAGGAATCTTCGATTTGTCGCCAAGTTAATGTTAACCAATTTTGTCGCCGTGGTCAGGGGTTCGGACCGGGCCCTCCACGGCATTCCGTACGTACCACTGTAAAACGCTCTTCCCATCCATAAGACTAGTAAGGCAGGAAAGCGACATTACATTTTTGCACCAATATCTTATAAATATGAAAGGAGATTCGAACCTTTAGTCCGAAATATCTTAGTATGATAATGTTTCAGGCTTGATTCGTCTGTCTTGTTTTCATCTGTCTTAGTTGACTCAGCCGCAGCATTTTGTGCGTAACGATCTTTTCATTAAACAGTTGAGAGAAAGAATTTCAGACAAAAAACATTGTCAAGTTAAAAAGGTATCTTTGTCTTGTTAAGACTTTAAAATTTCTTTGTTCAGTAGGGTCTATTGTTATTCGAGCCATTTTTTCAATGAACTTTTATCATTTTAAAAATATTTTGTTTGTATATAAAATGTTTAAAATAATAGAAGTTCAATGGAAAAAAAACTTGAAATTGTTCTTGATTATAGCAACGGTAACGTGCGCACAAATTTGTATTTAATGCCGTCGTAACTCGCGTGCGTATAAACTAAAACAATGAAAAGTATTCTAGTAAAATATGCATGAAAATATTTTTTAATTTCTCAAAATTAGAGGAAAAATTCTATGGAATTAAGATTGGCATCACTGAAAAGTAAATGCTTTGAATTTTAGAGAGATGTTAAAATGGTTCTTTTGCGAAAATTTGTGCTTCCAATTATTGAAGAATCTGAAATCAAGTCATTTTATACAATATTTTTATAAAACCGATAAATAGCATTCAGTATTTTAGTTATACCTCAATAATCTTTCTTTGCTAATAAAATAATTCCCAAAAGAATATTTAATTCAACTCCACATTACGCATAGTTACCCCTACTACTATTGTTCAGCCGTAGTTGTACGGACCTTTATAAATGTAGTAAAGTATGTAAGACCAACAACTCAAAAATTATTTTTGTGGCTATTTTTTTATTAAAATTAATTAACGAAAATGTTTTTCTACTTCAAGTGAAAATGTAATAAATGGATTAACTAAAAAAGTATTAAACTAAAAAATTAATGATTAAAATGTTCAAAATTAATGTAAAATGTCCAAATATGGAAATCCTCTAAATAAGTATCCCTGCGCAATGAAGGCCTAAAAATTGCAACTCCCTATCACACGAGCCATCACTGTTAAGAATCTCTTGCTCACTTTGAAGATCCACCCCGTTAAAGAGGACCAATTGTCGTTTGTTAACCCTGACAAATATCTCAAAAAAAGATAGTGACTGCTACTTAACTAATTACTTTTACTCTTTAATCTTGTCATTTAATAACAAATAATTTGTCGCACTATTTTGTTTAATTAGAAAAAATAAAGCTTTCTTTCAGCATGAGTTTTAATTTTCCTTCTTCGTGGATTTATATGAGAATAAATTTCGCTTTCGCGAAGACAAAAATTCGGTTGTGGCCCTGAAAGAGTTAATTTCTGTTTCAATTTTATTATTATTACTAAATCCTGTTTGTGATTATTGTTTTTAGGAAACACGAACAATATATAAAATCACTCTAATATCTATCTTTTTTTTTTAAAAAAAGGAGCCAAACTTTAATGCATGTATTTTAATATTTTATATATCATGAAACAACCTTAGCTCCACGATTTTTGATGGTTTTTTATCCTATTTTAATTTGCATTTAATAAAAAGTATTTTCTTTAAATCAATATGTTAAAATCGACATTTTTACCAATGTTTGTAATCATATTTGTTTTTATGGAAATACCGTTTTAGATTAAGCATCTTTAATAGTTCATTTAAAAAAATATTTTTTAAAACAATTTTTCGAAAGCTATACCTTGTTTTTAAATTAAATTGTTATTCAGAAATTTATTTCAGTGATACACGTTTAAAATATCTCCAATCGTAAATTTTCAAAAGCTTCTCTAAAATGAGAAAAAGGTCTTTAAAGCATTTATTGTCATTTCAAAGATATGGTTAATATTGATAGTTAAAATGCTCAATGGTTGCATAAACGTCTTCCGTTTTTTAAAAATAAATCTAATAAAATATCTTCCGTGCAAAGACGCATACAATTCAGCTTGTTCTGAAACAAAAGTTTTCAGCAACTTATCTTCGTTTCCTCGACCATTTTAAAATTGGATACAAATGGTTACATATAAAATAATATCTGGCAGATGAGGTACAGAAAATAAATGACACGCGTTGCATCGAATGAAAACTGGTTAAAATCGAATGACATTATGCAAATGCTTTTCTATCGTCATTTCAGCTTAAAGAAAAAGAAGAAATTTATAATTCCTTTTTCAATATAAATGTAAATTTATTTTATCATATATAGCGAGACACTATTTCCTGGTAGAAATAAGTTAGATACAAATAAGTTAATAAAATTATGCCTGGTCTCTACTAGTTAGAATTGGCTGTGTTTGCTATTTTTTTATTGCTGTGAAACCCTAAGTCTAGTGATATTAAGTCTGAAGCTATAAAAAATGCTGATGTTAAAATGAAAATAATACAAGATTAAATTATAAACAAAAAATGCAAATATAATTTTTTGAGTACATAAATTTGGACGTGGTTACGGAACCCGGAACCAACTATCATGTTATTGATTTCGGGTTCACTATGGAAAAGGTTGCCTAAGTTCGTGGAGTTAGTGGTTCAAAATCAAACCAACTACACTAGTTAGAATGCAAAAATGAGTTTTCGGGAAAAGTAGCATCAGGAATTTTTTGTTTTGTTTTACAAAAATAGCCGTACCTCAGAATTCTGTATAAGAATTGGTTCTCTAATGTACATCTACGTTCAATTTCTAGTAAAAGGTATATACTGTTTATGCGACATTCGCATGCATATAAGGAATTACCATTATAAAAAAGTACTATATATGTGTTTTTGTTTTGTTTTTTAAATGTTATTCGCTTATCAGTATTTCGCAAACATGAAAAAAAAGTATAGCGAAAGTTTACATCAGTTTCCAAATAGGGGCTTTAAATTACCTTACATGCGTGTGTGCATGTGTGTGTGTTGCATTGTTGGAGTGTATAAGTCATCTTAAATAATTGCAGTCTGCTAAAATTTAAGAACACATTTTTATTTTAATCCTGAAGAAAATGTATTTAAGTAATGAAAGATGAATTTAAAATCTTCAGATGACTATTAACTAACAGCTATTAAATGTCTCTGTAAAACTCTCTTTCTAACCACAAGACTAACATTGCAGGGAAAACGATTTCCCAGATTCGTAACAATACAAATCTATAAGTATACAAGGATTGCAGAAAAAAACAGACAACATAGCGTCATTGTTATACAGTCATTCGTTTCAATTAGAAAAAGAATATCAATGTAATGTACAGAACTGAAAAAACATAAGTATTTAACTTTTTAAGATTTCTTAAGCTAAAAAATCATCTAGAGTAAACTTTTTTTTAGTTCCCAAGCATTCGCTTAATTAACTGATCTTATGAATAATACTCATCAAAGGATTCAGTATGGTTTCTGAACTGATCTTGAAGTACGAAGGACTTGCAGATTTTCTTCGTCTGATGGTAGTGTCTCTTTTAGCTCTCTTCATAGTCCTTTTCCGCATGATCTGTATCGTCATCTTTTTGATTCATTCACACTTGACAAATTGTTTCTTCAGTACTCTTTTCGACTGTCTCTGAATTTACGTCAATATCATTCAGGCCTCATAATCTTCTTCGGAAATGTCGGTTTGTTTTCCAAAGTACTCTCCCGCCCGACCATCGAAACCGATTATTATAAGCGAATTGCTGATCACTATAACAGCCGGATTTTTCTGTGTGTTTAGATCCGGAATATCCATACTACGCTATTTTGATCAGTACAGCCTATTTATAGTTATTAGTTTTCCGCATGATCTGTATCGTCATCTCTTTGATTCATTCACACTTGACAAATTGTTTCTTCAGTACTTTTTTCGATTGTCTCTGAATTTACATCAATATCATTCAGGCCTCATAATCTCCTTCGGAAATGTCGGCTTGTTTTCCAAAGTACTCTCCCGCCCGACCATCGAAACCGATTATTATAAGCGAATTGCTGATCACTATAACAGCCGGATTTTTCTGTGTGTTTAGATCCGGAATATCCATACTACGCTATTTTGATCAGTACAGCCTATTTATAGTTATTAGTTTTCCGCATGATCTGTATCGTCATCTCTTTGATTCATTCACACTTGACAAATTGTTTCTTCAGTACTTTTTTCGACTGTCTCCGAATTTACGTCAACGTCATCCAGGCCTCATAATCTTCTTCGGAAATGTCGGCTTGCTTTTCAACGGAATCTCCCGCCCGACCATCGAAACCGATCATTATAAGCAAATTGCTGCTCACTATAACAGCCCGATTTTCTGTATGTTTAGATCCGGAATATCCATTGTCGCTATTTTGATCACTACAGCAGATTTATAGTTACATCCGCGATCATTACAAGCGGCGAACACATATAGTTTTTAGTAGTTATCGTTGTAATTAGATTTATCACATGAAGTTACTCTTTGTTATCATGAAGTTGCCAAGTAATTCCAAACAAACAATGAAGAAATTGCTATTTTCTTCGGTATGTGAGTAAAGTTAGTCTATATACTTGTTGTGTAAATATGATTCCGTCCTTTTTCAAGTAAATAAAAGACATTTGTTTGTTTTTGAACCGAAAGAAAGATTTATTCAATTTATTTCACATCACAATCTGCAACGTTAGCTCATATTGTGACTCAACAAACGGATTCTCTAAAGAAAGATATTTGGTCATACTGAAACAATTAAAACAATAGTAATCGTCAAACTGCAATTTAATATATGCTTTTATTTATAAGTATGTATGGTATTCAGCATATTAAACCTTTACAAAAGTGAAAAAGTTTTCGAATATTCAAGTTTAAAAAATATCAGTTTTTGGTAAAAATCTCATCATTTTGCTTCTCTTAGAGACCAACAGAAATTCTACTCACTGCAATGTCGATATCTTTATAAATCTTAATGGTATTCGACTGGATGCCAAACTTTAAAAGAAAATTATGCAATGTTTCTCACATATGCGCAGTAAAAAATTATTTACTACAAATCCCTCTAATATTCATAGTATTCCTCTAATTCCATCAATTTCCTCTAAT
>BGPR01000745.1:329085-341521 GCA_013235015.1 Araneus ventricosus
TTTATGTGATAGCTAAATTTCTATTGATTTATGTGATAGCTAAATTTTTATTGATTTATGTGATAGCTAAATTTCTATTGATTTATGTAATAGGTAAATTTTTATTGATTTATGTGATAGCTTAGCCTCGTACAATATTTTCTTTCCAATTTATTTCATTAGAAATTCCGAATATAATTACACCAAGAATAAAAATTGTCACTAAACAGTTAACTACATAAACAAAAGAACGTGGTATTTATTTACTAGTAGAAGCTGAAACAGTTTTATAGAAGACTGATACAATTCTCATAGTGAAGAGATTCTCAGAAACAAAGAATTCTTTCTTAAATTCTTTTGGAATCAAAAGCAGCGCCCTCAGATTCAAAAACAAAAGCATAGGCCTTTATCCGCAAACTTATCCCGTCGAATTTGTTTTGCTGCGTTGGCAACAGCTGCCGCCACCTCAATATGAATGTATATATATAGCCCAAAACCGTGTTATGTATTGTTCCAACTTTTCAGCCCGCTAATAATGCAAACAGCTCACGTAACAAAAGACGGAGAAGTGTTTGTGTGTATTAACAAAATTGCTTTCTTCCTCTGATCTGTGACTTCGCGAATAAAGAGAAGATGTGTCTTTCCTAAAGTAAAGTTTCTGTTTATGGTTATGGCAACGGGGAAGACACCATATGGACAGGGCTCTTTACATCTTTAATTCTCTCGCTTAGCGAATATCTCATAAAGTTTGTGTAATTACTTCAAGAAACGTTGTAAATTTCCCCCTGATTATTCAGTTCTGAGATTGTTGGAAGAGTGCTGAGGTTGTCTTTCTCTCTCTTGCTCAAAGAAATTCAGATTTGTTTGTGTTTTAAGCTGGAAGGAGCTTAAGTAGTTTGTGGGCTACGTACGCTTAAAGGTGAATAGTTGTCACTCGACAGTCAGGAGATAATTGCTTGCTTCAGCATACCTTTGAAATAAAGAAGAATAACTGTAATGAAAGCAAACCTTCAGATATAATTAACCAAAATGTTTCCTGGGGATTCTTTAGGTGTTTCATTGTCATGATACATTATATGACCGAAAATATCCGGACACTTTCAGATTTTCACTTTTTTTAGAATTTCTCCGTAAAGGTTTAACTGACTACCTTTAAAATTCGACCATGTGAAGAATAGACTGTAACTCACATTTTACATTGAAGATTCGGTCCAGAGGGAAATTAAGGGACCATCTACAAACTGATGAAGACAAAAAACGTTTTGGCCCACCCCGCTTCACAGAATACTGATGACAAGATGAAACTTCCCGAAATGGTTATGTTTAATGTGCATAATATTTACAGGAATTTTCGTAAACTCAGCACAAATATTTGGGAAGATGTAAAGGTTTTCTTAAAAAATCTCAAATTTTCTCTCCTGTTTTATGCTTATAACATGCAGAGTTTTCTGTTATATTATACGAAACTTACAGAATAATAATAATATTTTAGAGAAGCGATGTGTAAAAATTTGGAAAAGAAATTTTGAATATTACAGGAATTATGAGCATTTTTAGTAAATACTATTTTACTGCGCATGCGCGAAACATGGTGTAATTTTTCTTTCACAACTTTAAAGCCAGGTATATAGGGCAACTTATATTAAAAAATTCAGTCCAATATCATTAGTATTCAGAATGATATCGGCATTACAACGAGCAGAATTTTAGCTCCTATCCAAGAGAAGCTAAAAGAAGAGGGGCTGTACACAAATTGATATTTTTTTAACTTATATCATTGAATAGATATCTTGAATTGTATAGTGGTTAGAATTTGCTGAATACCCATGAACACTTGTAATATTTGTAACGAATAAAAAAATATATTTGTAAAATGATTAAAATATTTTAAGAAAAGAAATTAATTAGATAAAAAAATCGTTTGGCCATGAAAGAAATACATTTAAAAATATCGTTTGGCCGTAAAATTGTAACACTATGTAACTTCTTAATAATCATGTAAATAATATAATTATAGTAATAAATTTCTGTTATTTATAGTGCCTAATTAGCTGGATTTTAAGTTATGCACGTAATTGATAAATGTTTATGGATATTCAGCAAATTCTAACCACTATACACTTCTGGTCCTTATCAACAAAAAACTGAACCAAGTGCTACCTCACTGCATTGTTGTTATTGTGACTTTTACCATTGAAAGAATTTTGTGAAAACCTAAATAAATGAAAATTTGATAGAGTAAATTCTCAGCTTCATGATGGATATAGTCGTTCCTTCTGAACTAAACTCCAATAATTTTTTACGAGTCTTTAACCCCTTAACTGGTTTGCCCTACACCGTACGTGCATCGAATTATCGCAATTTTAATCTTATAAACTGAAACTAAGTCACTCACAGACGTTTTAATTCGATACAAAAATTACCAGGAATCTATAAACATTTCAACCGTCCTTTAGGTTCTCAGATGAATTAAAATGGAAATGCATTCTCAAAATAGGAGGTATCATCTAATTAGACAGTTAAATGATAAAACGGTTAGATGATTAGATGAGAAAACAAAGTAGTTAAAGAGTTAAAGATGTGCAGATACAAAAATTATCAGGAATCCATAAACATTTCAACTGCCCTTTAGATTCCTAACTGAATTGAAATGGAAATGCATTCTCAAAATAAAGTACCATCAAATTAGATAGTTGAATAATAAAACGGTTAGATGATTAGATGAAGAAAAAAACTAGTTAAAGATGTGCAGATACAAAATTTACCAGGAATCCATAACAGTTCAACTGTCCTTTAGGTTCTCAACTGAATTAAAATGGAAATGCATTCTCAAAATAGAAAGTATCATCTAATTAGACAGTTAAATGATAAAACGGTTAGATGATTAGATGAGAAAACAAACTAGTTAAAGTCTTAACGAGGTGCAGGATTATCCATTATCATAGAGGAACATAATCTTCCGTTGTCATGGAGAAACATGATCCTCCAATTCCATTCAGCACAATTTTCTTTGATTACTTAATTAAATTTTACTAGTTTATAACAGTACACATTAGTAGCAACTAAAAAAAATGCATAATACTTTTATAATACCACCGAACTAATAGCAAAAATCTTCCTTTAAAGAATATCAGCTTTCGTTGTGTTTTGCACAGGTCCATTACGTTTGTTCCAGAAGTTTTTGAATTGATGTTATGGAAAACAATCCATTTTTCATCGTCGTTTATCATTTATTTTAAAAAATAGTTTTCAATACGTTTGGAGTGCAAACCGCAGATTTGATACGATGTGTTCATTGAATTTATTTCAATTAATATTTATCTTAAATATCGATATTTTTAAAAATCCCAGTTTTTCCAAATGCCTGTTGATGGTTGGTGGTCAGTCTTGAGTTTTATTCTTGAAAATTGAGTTATAGGATCACTCTTCCCGGTCAAGCTACCAACGGAAAAGTGACGTCTCCCCAACCGGGGGTACCAGAATAGACCCCTTGGCGTCTTTCTCTAATATCATGTACTGAAATATGACGATCCGAATCGTTTATGACAATAATGTGGTCATCATCAAGTAGGTTCACCGAAACATGAGAGAAATTTGGTAATCAAGTGAGTTATATTTAAGGAACAACATTACAAACTCCGCATGTCTCTTTGTGATCAACAACAGCTTTCTACCCTTTGTGAAATTAAAAAAAGTAGAATATCATTAAAATTTATTTTTTTCATTCCAAATTAAGATCATTGCAATACAAACTGCTTTATGTAAAATTAAGTGCAACTTGCGCTAAAAGTAAAAACATAACTAACTCCAAAAGGAAAGAAAAAGAACCGACATCGACCCGGCCTACCCAAAAGGGTGTAAGGCCCTTAGTGGGATGGTGGGGAATAATAATAATCAAACAGAGAAAAAAGAGAGAGAGAGAGAGAGAGACTCCCGTTAGCACGAAAGGGAACAGTCTCCAGGGACAAGAAGAGCTGAGTGGATTTAGGAAACATAAAAATATAAGACCGTATTTTACAATAACTTATACAACAACACACCAAACTATTGCACATACTACACCCATAAACAGGTGTTGAATTTAAATACATCTCAGAAAAATCCTGAGTAATTGCATTATTATAAAATATCAATTTACAGTATGAAACCAGCCAAAATAAAGAAAATTCACAAAACTCTGTGGCTAGGGAGAAATAAAGAATATTATTTCCGGGGGGGTGGAATTTATAAAAACATTTTTTTTTCATTTCAAAGGCACCTTAAAATCCATATAGAAAAACTGATAAAAAGAAACGAAAAAATTCAACCCACACAAAGAATCTTATGACTGACAGTAATTGTTAGAAATGGTAGCTAAACTATATACTTGTGGAAATCGCAGTTATTTTTGTATGTAACGCCAGAGTTAAGCTGGTCATTCACGACCGCTCCACGCCACGTGTTTGATGAAGTGGCACTCCAAAGGTTGGATTTTGATGACACTTTACCTTTAGGTTCTCCCTGAGTCAAAAAAAAATTTTTGCATTCCATCGATCAGTTAATACAATAACTCAAAAGTGCAACAAGCTAGACGGATGAAATTCGGTATGTAGTCTTTGCTCCAACATCACAGATTTCTAGCAAATTTTGGGCATTTTCCTGTTTGTCGGGGTGGTGCAGTTCAATATGTTAACTCAAAAACGCAACTAACTAGCTGGATCAAATTTCACGTATAATTTTACCACTAGAATTTTACACGTGTATCAAATTTTAGACCAAATTCGCCAAAGTGACTATGGTTCTTTCTATTCGCGGGGATGTGAACGCGAGAAATCAAAAATACAACCAGCTAGATAACTGAAATTTGGAAGTTGGTCTTGATATCAAAATTGTAAATTTATATCAATTCTCTCTACCTTGGTACGAAACGTAACACAAAACGAACCATAATGTGTACTGTGATGTATTTCTGCATCGCATGAAGAATCGGTTAGCCTTCTTTATCAAAAATAATATGTTTATTGGACGTCTTCCACAGCACAAACATGTAAAACAAACACATATACTTACATCACAAACTTTACATCTTGACTTACATCGAATTCCATGTTCAATCATCATTATTCTTTTCCGTTGCTAGGCAACGTTAGCAGATGACAAATCTATCGTTGTCAAACTATTTTTATATCTTTTAGAAAAGAATTAATGCCAAACGATTTTTTAATTAATTTCTTCTTCAGCCAAACGATATTTTTAAATTAATTTCTTTTTCAGCCAAACGGTATTTTTAAATTTATTTCTTTTTCAGCCAAACGATATTTTTAAATTTATTTCTTTTTCAGCCAAACGATATTTTTAAAATGATTTCTTTTGTGACCAAACTATTTTTATATCTAATTGATTTCTTTTCTTTAAATATTTTAATAATTATACAAATATATATATTTTTTTATTCGTTACGAATACTACAGTACGTAGACGAGACAGTCGAGGAGAGAACACTCTTACTGTTTTAGTAACGTTTTAACAACATCTGTAAAAGATTCAAGTTTGTGAAACCTATTTTATGTTCAAATAAGATATTAGAGTTTTGAAGTGTTCCGCAAGCAACAAATTGTGCCATGCAAGATCTCAATATCCTTCTGTGCTGGTTCAAAGAGAGCTTCTTTTTCCTGCTTCGGTTTCAATTGCTGTCTTGAGATTTTCGATCTCTTTCAAGGCGAGAAAAGCTTTCTACTTGTTATATCGAACAATTTTGATGGTTATAGATATTTTGTTAGATGTCAAAGCACCATAGAAAGCGTATAATTTCGATAAGATACGCACCTTAAAATTTTAACACTTTCTTTGAGTAATTTGACGGATTTCAAATATTTCTCTACTTTTATGAAGAACCGAAAATGATATGGAATGCATATTGGGGAGTTCTTCTGTCGTTGCGAACATGCCTAGCTATACTTTGTTTGTATATACTAGACATGAACAGATATTAAAACCACTAATTTAATTATGCATTAAAATAGATTTTAAACCACTGCTTAATTAAAGTCTTAGAACTACTGTTTTATTAGAACAGATAGATTGTAAAACTCCGTATTTATTGGAGTGCATCTTAAAATTACCCAATTAATACGGTATTAATATTAATTTGAAACCACATATTTTAGCAAAGTAGAACTTGGAACCAATCCTTTAATTTGTATTAGAGCATATCTTAAATAATTAATTTATTGGGATGGATCTTACAACCATTAATTTATTGGAGTACATCTTAAAACCACTGATTTAATAGGGTATTAAAATTTATCTGAAACCACTGTTTCATTAAAGTAGAACTTTGAGCCAATCTTTTAGCGTGTATTAGAGCGTATCTTAAACTATTAATTTACTGGAATTGATCTTACAAACATTAATTTATTGAAATAGATCTTACAACCATTAATTTATTGGAGTACATCTTGAAACCACTTATTCAATTAGGGGTAGATCTGTCGGTTCTTCTAAAAAGCCGTTCGTTTTAAATAATATTAGTTGAAAAAAGAAAAGTTATAAACTACAGGTTGGATCAAAGGATTCAAAATGCTTCCTTTTCTTTTGCCCAGTCGTTTATAAAAACGCATTCGCGATGATATTCGTTGTTATATTGTTTTGTTTTATTGTAACTTATTCAATAGCCGATGCGTTGCTTATTTTACATGTAGTGAATAAAGAATTACATCTTATGAAAAAATATGGTAGGGAAGATGATCTTCATTCAAAAAAATAAATTGATTGACACTGACCCACGAAGGCTTTTTAAATGACACACGCGTTGATTTTTATACTTGTTTTTATATCATAAACACAGAACATACAATCGAAAATATTAAAGTATAAATATTCTTACATCGAATTTATAAAAAAAAATATTTCCAAGTGGACCTTGGCTATCTGATTTTCTATCGTATCACTGCACCTGTGTAAGGCTCATGACGGTCGATTATAAACTTTCCGCGCACATTCACTCCATCCTAGAACGGGCTTGTGCCAACTCGCAGTGTTGAACTAGTTGGCAGGCTTGGCGCATTCGTCTAGAAGTTTCTAATAATTCAACTTTATTATTATTTTGTATTATTACAATTTTTCACCTCCATATGTATGCAATAGTCTCACTTAATTTTACTTTAAATTCTAATATTATATATTTTAAAATCTTAAAGTCTTAACGTATTCCAAAATCACTTTTCTAAAACTCCAGTTTCGTTCTTTTCCCGCTCTGGAGGTTTATTAAATCTCTCATTTTGACATATTTATTACTGAACGAATATTTTAATCGTTTCCACGCGCACGCAAATCGCGAAATCAGCGACTTATTGCCGCCATGTATTTTCCCTAAAACACTTACGTAATATACTAAAAATAGCTATTATTCCCTTCACTTTGATCACGTGTCTGTCTGTTAAACCTGAGAAAGAGCAGGGATCTTCTGTTCACTTTTGGCTTAAAACATAAACGAAGGTGTACGTACATTTCGTCACTCTCCCATAATAAAATGAAATTTAGAGGCCTGTTTTTTATTTAACGATACAATAACGAATACATTTTATGTATGTATGTGGAGTTGAACCCACAATACTTCATATTTATTCTATAATTTCCAATCTGTAATGTCAAGCTATTCTGTTAACAAATTTTCGTTGTTTTCAAATTATTGGTACCCTTTTTATCACATCCTCCCTACCCCTTTTCCAAGTGACGTCACTGATTTAGTGACCTACGGGATAGTATTAAAAAAAGTTATGAACAATATTTGACACATTTCTCAAAAAGTTTCATCCTTACTGGATTAGAACAATAATTATGTTTTAATATTAAACTTTGATTAAATATTTTTATTGTTGGAATACTAAAATACAAATGTTCGCTTTCATCAATATAATAAATGTGTAATAAACCCGTTTTTGAAATGAAATTAATCATTTATTTCATCATTAATATCAACATTTCTCATTATTAACAAAATGCTTGTGGTTAGTTGTATTGCTTATCAACAGTTTACATGTAAAATAAATCCATAATAAATGCTTTTAAAATCCATTTATATGTATCATATTATTTCCATTCATTATTTATTGAATTTCAATAAATGATTCCGTTGCTTATTAAAACTGCCAACATTTCTGATAAAAAGGCAGTTCTTAAAATTTTTATTCGCAAAAATGCAAAATTTAAAACATAAACAGCTTTACTTAATTAAATTTAGTTCAAATCGTGCAGTTTATACTAGTGTTTACACCTGTGGTTTGCTGCAAACATTTTGAATTAATAATGAATTTTTTGTTCATCTTAGTTTCTAATTAGAAAACCGTAAGCCTTACAAAGTTTTTCTTGTTTCTAATTCCCTAATGAGGGTTAAACATACTCACCTTATAAAAAATTTAAATGTTTATATCAACCCAAGAAAAAAATATCCAAGAACTATTTTTTATGAATGCATTCACGTAATTGAACCTAGCTTTCCCACACTCAACAAATCATTATTTTTCTGTAATCATGTTAATTTAGTGTCAGACAAAAAATGAACACCGACAAAATATGCATTGAAACTAATTCACTTTTTTAATAAAAGTTCAGACAGAGAAAGAGAGATACTATGTTTAATTGTTTACGCCCGAGTTACATTGTAACCCGTTCTTATATTTTCACTTTTTCTTGCAAAGAAAGTGAAAAAAAAATGGAACAAAAGTAGGAAATGCCCGAGTGTAACAAAAAAGTTTCGTAATTGTATCGTTGATTCTCTGTTCGCTTCTGTTTTTTCTGTTATTTGATATTTACTTTACGGATTTCTTCTCCTACGAACTGTCATTAGTTATTTCTGGTAAGTAGATTTTTCTTCAAATGGGATTTCAGACGAAGAAATGTAAGAAAAGGAACAAAGAGTGCTACGCAAATATACTGAAAGGAAACGATGAAATAAATTGTTTCTGAAAGAAAGTGCTGACTTTATATTTTTTTTAATTGCATTTTCGACTCTTTTTCTTTTAGATTTCTCTGCGTATTTTTTAAAAATCAAACTTTGATGCGAAAGGTTTAACAGTCACAGGGTTAAAGTAAAAATGTGTTTTTAAAATTACCTTATATTTATTGAATATTAAATTAAAAATACGTTGAAAGCCTTTTAATTTACATTTTAAACTGTTTTTTTATTATATTTGTTCTCGCATTTTTTAAATTTTAATTCGAACTTCGATGCGAAAGATTTAACAGTTCTCGGGTGAAAATAAAAATGTGTTATTTTAATTATAATTATCTTATATTTATTGACTATTAAATTAAAAATACGTTGAAAACCATTTAGGCTACATTTTCAACTCTTTTTTTTCTCTTTCTTCCCTCTAGATTTGCTGTCGTAAATTTTTTATTTCAAGTAAAACTTCAATACGAAAGGTTTAACAGTTTCCGGGTGAAAGTAAAAATATATTAATTTAATTATCATTATCTGATATTTATTGAATGTTAAATTAAAAATACGTTGAAAGATTTTTAAATTACATTTTCAACTTTTTTTTTCTTTTTGTAGATTTTGTTCTCGTTATTGTTTTTATTATTTTTTTTAAATTTTAATTCAAACTTCAGTGCGAAAGGTTTAACAGTTACCGGGTGAAAGTAAAAATATGTTATTTTAATTATCATTATCTGAAATTCATTGAATATTATATTAAAAATACATTGAAAGCCTTTAAAATTACATTTTCAACTCTTTTCTTTCTGTTTTTTTAGATTTGTTCGTGTAATATTTTTCATTATAATTCAAATTTTGATAAGAAAGTTTAACAGTTTCCGGGAGAAAATAAAAATATAACTTGCTTATTATTTTATCTGATATTTATTAAATATTAAATTAAAAATGCTTTAAGCCTTTAAAATTACAGAGAAAGTACTTCAGAACTCATGAACATATGCTTTGAACTTGAAGGGCCTGGCGTCTTTAAACATAAAAATTCCGTTAATTTCTTTAAAAGATGAAGCGTTTTAAATGCTTAAAATAAAAAGTTTTAATTACTTCTAAATTGTATTAAAATTACTTAATTAACTCGTTTTGAAGCTCAAAATGGTTGAAGAAAATAGAATTTTTATGACGCAACATTTTTATTTTTATTTTATTTTGGAACTTGTTGAATACTTAGCTATGTGTTAACTGGAGCTCAGCTGAACAATTTTGTTTTATAAAATATATTGTTACGAAAATTCGTCTAGTGAGTGCACGGTGGAAACCGTCCAACAAGCAGGATAGTGGAAAATGACGCTTTATTCATGAATATTCTGGAAAACACGAACCACAGGAAACAAGAAAAACAGCTCTTGTACAAATTAACAGCACGAACCGACAGCAAATCACTAATAATAACAGCAATAGCACGAATAAAAGTGCTCAGCGTCTAATAGTTGAAAAACTCGCAATGCGAATAAGACTCCAAAGAAATTAATTCCTCCTTGAATAAGTCGGTATTTGTACCCTTTCCCGACAGGATGTGACGTCACAGGAAAATTCCAGAAAAATCTCCATAACTTCGCTCCTAATAGAGATTAAGAGAAAATTCTAGTACTTTCGGGATCCTACATTTTGTCGTCAAATTTGTCGCCAAGGTCATAGGTCACTGGCTTTCATCCCCCGGCATTCCCATAAAATCTCTGAAAATGTCTCTTTCCAACTATAGGACCAACTTGGCAGAAAAGCGACATTATAGTTTTGCAACAATATTTAAGTTCAATAAATCTAACGTTCCTGCGAAAGATTAAAGGCGCAAATCGGCATGATACATACAATTTAGATTTGCTATAACACTGTACAAATTTCAACATAAACGCGAGTAAACAAGCATTGTCAATTGGTCAAAATGAACCGCAAGCTTATCACTAAGATCCTTGTAAAACATTTAGTCCAGTTTGGAAATATCGCACAATATACAGTAATACTAAGGCAACAGACTTGGCTTATTATAATACAAAGATACAGCTTTCTTATTTATTCAACTTGACTGAATTTGTGTTAGTGCACTGAAACTTGACAGTGTACTAACTCAACTTATGGTTCCATAGAACCAAGTGTTACTTTTCTCACATGGTTCTATGGAACCATAGAGAGAAAAGTAACCCTAATGCTAAAAGCGAAGTGATAATTCGACATTCACTGTCTCCAGCGATGCCCAACCTAAACTTTGCCAGTACAAGCCCAGAGAATCGAGAATTCCCCAAAATGCCTACTCGATTTATACTGCTACTATCAAAATATTTTCCTGAACATATTTTATTTCGGAAGAACGAGTGCAGATAGAACCTGTTTATTAAGTGCTTCCTTCGAAGTAGTTCCCATGTGCGACTACGCTTTTCTGCCATCATTCATATAAAGATGCAAATGCGAATTGCAAGCCTCCTATTGCCACATCCACAACGCCATTGTCGTTTCCTGCTACACTTCTTCGGAACTTGAAAATCATTGCCTTTTATGCAAATTCTTCATCCGTGGAAAAAGTCACATGTGGCAAGATCAGTGGAATAAGCTGGTTGTTAAACTAGGGCAGTGGTTCCCAACTTTTTTCCCCTCTTATACCCCTTGACCAGTCTTTTTATTTTCGCGTTCCCCTATTATCATATCCACCCTCCAACGATCCGTGTGTGCAAAGAAGATTTTGACAATAATGTTAAGGGCTTAGGGTAAGGGTCAAATGACCCCAACTAATTACATTTGGAGGACTTATTTTTGATTTTAAGTTTTATTCAATTTTTACAATAATATTATTTCAACGCCAAAACAAATGAAACCAGTATTGTAATAATTCCACATTACTTTCGGACTTGCACAGCTTTAACTTCTACTTTTCACAAGAATTTGTGAAACCAAAATTCTGTTACATTTTTAATCCCTTATGTTTTCTTATGTCCGATATTACGAGTTTGAGTTAGCGTACCCCAACTGGTCCTTCACGTACCCCCAGGGGTACGTGTACCATATGTTGGGGACCTCTGAACTAGGGGAATGTGATGTTTTGACAAGTAATTTGACACCAGATAGGATGTGTGAGTTGCCGCATTATCGTAGTGAAGCACCCACGACTTGGCCTTGCAAAGATCTAGTCGCTTAGTCTTTTTGAATCAGCAAGCTATTAAGGACTTCATTGTATCAACTAGCGATGCTTGCTGATCCCGAACTTGCAAAAGAAAAGCCTTGTGCCTCGCATTCGAGAGATATTTGAGAGTGAAGAACTCTACTTTCAGTACAGTGGAATTGCTATTGCCACATCAGGGCCTACATTCATGGAATTCTGGTGGACAGATGGTTAGCAGGAGCAGGCAGAATTGTATCCACCCCACACTTGAGGGCCTATCTTCATGGAATTCTGGTGGAGAGATGGTTAACAGGAGGAGGCAGCATTAAATCCACCCCATACATTAGGGCCTATCTTCATGGAATTCTGGTGGACAGATGGATAGCAGGAGG
>BGPR01000745.1:341531-376445 GCA_013235015.1 Araneus ventricosus
TCCCACACTTGAGGGCCTATCTTCATGGAATTCTGGTGGACAGATGGTTAGCAGGTGGAGGTAGCATTGAATCCACCCCACACTCATTGGAAATTCCCCCGAAGTTTCCTTTTTATATGGATAGATATAAGAAACCTAATACCTATAGCTCAACCAGCTACAACAAACGAGGTAAGAATATCCATTGAAGGACAATGCACTCAAATATCAACTGGCATTCTTAGCTCCATTTGCAATTCTATCGTCGATTATAACAGCAGTTTTATCATTAATGGTCAACAATTCAAACACTTTTTATTATAGACAAAATTCTACATTTGTATGAGATAATATGAGTTACGAAACTTTGATGTATACTAGCAATTGTTTATGCGACAATTATTCAAAATGTGCATACATTTTCCTGGAACATTCTGTTGTTACATAGATTCTTGGAAGCTTTACGCGAAAAACATTTTTATCTTTCCTTACTTTACTTCTAAATAGTAGATATATATCTTCCCATCAGTAAAAAAGAATTTGAAAGATAAACTACAGATAGTTGTTTGTTGTTTTTCTATAATTCTGCATTCCGAAAAGAAAAATGGCCCATACCGAAAAAAAGATCCGAGGAGACGCTCCTAAAGCCTCCATTATCCTCTCTAACCTGACACTGATTGTACACTTAAATTTTATAAATCTGCATTCAAGCCGCTTGAGGCCGCAAAATGCTGTTTTGTTATGCAAACATGCGCAAAGAAAAATTCTAAATAACACATCAGGGCGGGAGTGGAACGCAACTTTCGATCGCGGCGGGAAAATAAACAACACCTGCCTTTTCAGATGTCGTTTGCCTAGTTTTTGAAATCGAGTTACTGTTAACGTGTTTTGCGGTTCCCACGGGTTCAGGGGTAACGACATAATAGCGCTGTTTTGTTGGGGAAACTGAAGGAAATTTGAGGTGACGGATTAATGGAAAAGTTGTTCAGTTGATAGATTAATTCCTGCGTTATATGGATGACTCTAGACTTTGAACGTGTTAAACATCGGTAATTTGATTTCAAGTGATTAAGAAGTTAGTAGAGTTTGTTTTAAAAGAATATATTTAATTAAGCGCTAATAAGACTATTTTGTAGAAATGGGGTTAATTGACTTAGTAGCGCACGCTGTGTAACTTCTAACGGCCCCTTTTTGTTCGCTGCGCCAACTACGTAGTATTGCTATAGCAAATAAAAGATGCATGAAGATGTCCAAAATTAAATTTATACTGCAATTTTGAAATCTGTATTATGAGCATTTGGTTGTTTGCATAATATTGTTACGAAATTCGTCCGGCAGGAGTACGATGAATGCGATAATGGAAATAATGGAAAAGGACTCTTTATTCCGCGAATATTCCAGAAATCAAGATATATTCAAAGAACAGTGCATATAGAAATTAACAACACAAGCAGCAAAACACTAATAAATAACAGTAACAGAACTATCAGCAACGCTCAGAGTCCATCAGCTTAATAGCTCGCACTGCGAACAAAACTCCAAGGAGAAACTTATTCGTTTCAGCACCTTGAGTATATATAGCTTTGCGACGGGACATGATGTCGCAGGAAATTCTCCAGAAGAATCTCCAGAGCTCGGTTCCTAACAGATAGGGACAAAATTCTTGCATTTTCTAAAATCTTCATTTTGTCTCCAAAGTCAACAAATTTGTCCTTAAAGTCAGAGTCTATTGGTATGACAACTATTAAGAATATCTGTGTAACATAGCAAATAAACGGTATTGCAAATTCGTACCAATTTACTACTTTAAGTAAGATATACATGATGTCCACTCTTATCGAGTCCCAACACCTAATTTTTAAACCGTTAGTAATAGGCATATACTTCCAATTGGAAAAATGCTTTCATTGACGTAAGAAATTATATTTTATACTTTTTGAGTACATAATTGTACTGCTAAAAAATTACATAGCCTATATTTTTATACAGCCCTCTGATCCTATCAGTCATATTTAGTGAAATGTTCTTGACACACTGGCATTTTAAACAAAAGAAAGTTTTACTCTTCCTCGACAAAAACAATGGCCGCCTCATGGAGGATCCTCCAATCAACGCACAGAGTCTACTCGACGTGCTCGAATTAATTAGAATTATTAAATTCAAAGCCTCATAACTCAGTCAGTTAGAAGAGTGGAACTCAAGACAGGAATATTTTTACATTGATTTCACGATTAATTTCGCTCAGTCGTACCTATTTATCGCACTTTGTTAGAAATATTCAGTGTGTCTGGAATATTTTACTTTGATTTCACGATAAATTTCTCTCAGTCGCACATTTTTTCTGCGTTCAGAAATCGGAGCACAGATCTCACCTCACAACTGTTGGATTCTTCGATTTTCTTTGATATTTTGTTTGTTTACCAAAATGACAGTCATAGTTAGAATGCGATGTAATTCAGCAAACAGCTTGCAAAGGAGTTCCTAAAACTAGTTAACTTTGACCGATGTACCTGCAACTGTCACGGTAATGCTCATATTCTAATGTTATTACTTTCGGAACGATCCTCATTCGCGACGAAAACCGAGTGTGTCCGTTTGAATCATCGTGTTCGCACGCATAGGATAGACAAATAGACAGATTTTCCGAAATGTAATTCCTCCCAAATTGGATACATATTTACAATGTTAGTCCAAATATCCTACTGGCCAAAAATATTACAAGATTTTTAAAATTCGAAACATTTGGAGTTAATTTGAATACAATGGTTCACAATCAGTTGTGGAGAATCATTGGAATCCACATTTTACAGTGAAGATTTTGTCACTTGGACACTTCGGGGACCGTCCACAAATCGATGAAGAAGAAAATTATTTGGGCTCACCCCGTTTCACAGAAAGCTGATAATGTTTTGAAACATGCAGCAATCTTCCTGTTCTTTAGGCACATTGCTTACATGCATTTTCATGAAAATGTCATGAATATTTGGGAATATCTAAAGGTTTCTTTAAAACATCCCAAATTTCTCGCATGTTTTTTGTTTATAACAAACAGAGTTTTCTTTTTAAATTTTGAGAAACTTGCAAAATGCTCGACAATATGTTAAAGAAGCATCGAATTACGATTTGAAGTAAATTCGTTGAATAGTAAAGGAAATATGAGTAGTTTTAGTACACAATGCTTTACTGCGCGTGCGCGAAATGTAGAGTAATCATTTCTTCATAACTTCAAAGCCATTTGTATAGGGAACTTATATACAAATGCCAGTGGAATACCGTTAAGATTCAGAAAGTTGTCAGCATTGCAGATAGCTGAATTTTAGATTCTTTCTAAAGGAAGCTAAATAATGAGGAGTTTTCTACAAATTGATATATTGAACTCTTCCCGACTATTCATGATATTTTTATGAAAATGCATGTATGCAATGTGTATAAAAAGTGAAACGATTGCTGAAATTTCCAAAACATTATCAGCTTTCTGTGAAACGGTGTGAGCCCAAATAATTTACGTCTTCATCAATTTGTGGACGGTCCCCGAAATGTCCTAGTGACAAAATCTTCACTGTAAAATGTAAGTTTCCACGACTGTACGTCCCAAGATTTTCCACAACTGATTGTGAACATTGAATTGAAATTAACTCCAAATGTTTCGAATTTGAAAAAATCTTGCAATACTTTTGCCCAGTAGTGTACTGTCACCAAATTATAAATTACAGATAGTACACCAGCCAGACATGGTTACTAAATTCATTTTTTCCGATTTAGGATAGTCAAAAGCGTAGAGATTTTTCGAAATCTCAAATTCGAATGTTTTGACGATTTTCTCTTTTTATACTTCGTATAGGAGAATATAAAAGCATTCACCGTTGCCATTTTCTAGTTTTCTAACTTGAATTTGTATTCGTTCTTCTGATATTAACAGTAAATGACTGCGACTGGCAGCAGAAGCAGCGCCCTCTGCCGCTGTGAACTGCCAGTAGAGCAAGGTTCCCTACCTTTATTCTCTCTCGTACCCCTTAATTAATCTTTAATTACATTTGGAATTAATAACATTTGGTGGACTTATTTTTTATTTTGCATTTTAATTTTCACAATAGTATTATTTCAACGCCGAAACAAATGAAATCAGTATTGTAATAACGTCGCATTAATTTATAAAGATGGCTAAAAATTACACCCTGTAAGAATCAATTTTTCAAGTGGTGTAATTATTAAATAGCAAGCACCAACTTGCGGACACAAAATTCCGTAACTATTTTAAATTCCTTATGTTTTCTTGTTCCTGCCATTACCAACTTTGATTTCGCGTGCCCCAACTAGTCCTTCGCGTACCCCCAGGGGTACGAGTACCACAGGTTGGGGACCTTTGCAGTAGAGGACAAGAGAGAGAACGAGAAGTTTTGTTAACTAAAAAATCTCCTTTTATGTTTTGTTTTAATTTGAAGTTATATTTGTAAACATAATAAAAAATTGTTGCACCATTTGGACTGTTTATTGAGACCTAACCGACCCGATAACAAATTTAATTTATCTTTTTCATGTTTTTGTAAAAATAATTTTGTTGTGTCTTATTTATTTTGAAGAAAGGGAACTTCGATTCTCGGTAAACAATTTTGAGATATGAATAAATAGCTAATAACAAAGAAAGTACTTTTTAAAGCTCTTTCTACTTTTACACAAAGAAATTTCCCAGTTTTATTTTTAATCTTTTTTTTCCGAAATTTAAACACATTCGTCTCAAGTGACTTACAGTTGTGAAATTATAAAACATAAATCATTAAACGTTACTCTAACAATATTTTCCCTAAATAGTCCCTAGCGAAAATATTAAAGAAATATTTAACATTTGTATAAAATTTTTCAGTCATTATTTGAATAACATTTCAAACAAATATGATTCCTAGAAATATTTAGTTCTATCTCTGATTTCCTAGAAATGTTTACTCAATAAAATCTGGTGCAAAGAAAAAAGTATATGCATTGAAGAAATTCAAAGCGTTTTTTTTATACGTGGAATACCGAATCGTTCTTCAACATAAATATGTTTTGCAAAGTTACTTTGTTTGTTTCAAATATTCGGTTACAAATGTATAATTTTGAAAAATATGCTTTATTTGTCTATGCAAGTAGTTTTTCAAATTTAATGCTTTAGAATACGATTTCAGATTTCTTCTCTCGAAGTTGGAACTATAGAAAAAACATTCATACATTTGGAGTTTTTATTTGCTCATTTATTTAGTTTCATATTCGTTTTATTCGTTCCTTTGAAATTTTATTGGAGGAAAAAAGGAGTAAACGAACACATTATAATTTATTTTCTTTCAAGTAAAGAAAAACTGAATTCGTATTAAAAAGTACAAATAAATTTTATTTTGTTCCAATTTATTCATGCAATAAATTTCGTTGTATTTCTAAACTATGTCAAAGATAAAAATAAATGGATAGAAAAGGAAAAAAGTGGTTATAAAATTTCTTAAATATAATGACTAAGCAAATAAATTTTGAATATACACATAGTTTTAGATTGTGAAGGAAATACTTTTTACTACAACTATTTATTATTTAAATGCAGCTTTTTAAAAAATGCCTCAATAATATTTTATACTATAAATTGCTGCGAGCATGACATTAAACTCCGTTTGTTGTTCTGCAGGCTAATACGAACCATGAAATTAAAACTTAAAAGAAAATTACCCAATACTTCTTCCAAAATTAAGGGACCATGGTGGTCAAGTGATAAATCTGGTACTTCTTGTTAAAAAATCGCGCTTTTCAGATCCAATTTCACCCACGTTTAACAGTGTAAGTGGACATATTTAGAGTTATATAACTGTGATCAAGAAGTATCTGGAATATTGTCTCAAAATAAAAGATATAAATTTATTGTGCAATATTTATTACATCTCCTTCAATGTAATCTCATCGGACTGCATTGCAGTCCTGCCAACGTTTTTTCCAATCCTCAAAATATGCCTTAAATTTGTTTTTCAGAGCCCCTTGATGGTTAGTAGCGAATTTTCGTTTATTGTATTATTTCTCAATGACCACCATGAGGCAATTTCAACCGTGGAAATAAGAAAAAGTCACACGGTGCCACATCGGGTGAATGCAGAGCTTTTGGAGCCTATATGTTGAAATTTTTATCAAAATTTCAAGTGTAATAATTGCACTGTGATAAGGCGCATTATCGTGGTGTAAAACCTATGAGTTATTTAATCACAATTCAGGCCGTTTTCGACGAATTTCATCACTCAAACGCCACAAAGTACTCATATAAAAATCTGTATTGACAGTCTGGGCAGCTGGTAGAAATTCATAATGCACAACACCGCGACAGCCAAAGGAACCAGTCAACATAAAATTGATTTTTGATTTGATTTTCTACCTTTAAACATTTTATTTATACCATTCCAATATTTTTGTTTTTTTAAACAATCATCTTTAAAGGCTAGTTTTGTGTGTTTAATGTTAATATAAAAAACGCTTTATTTTTGTACTTAAAATCTGCTATCACAAACTTTGCTCATCACTGTATAATTTCTATTAACAAATTAAGTTTTCATCACTTGTTTTTCTTAATTATTCGCTTTTTTCATCAGTACAACAAATTTTATTTTTAATTTGTATTACCATGTCAGGAAATTTAGTAGCTGCGTCGTAACAGATTTGTTCACAGTTGCATTCGCGCTAAAAATAAATAATGTTTATTGAAATTTCAAAGTTTTTCATGCGAGTAGTAAACTAACATGATTTTTTAATAAAACAAACAGTGAACATTGAAATCTTTTATGTCAGGAGTTTTCATGTAACTATTATATACCTCTGTATTTAAAAAAACTGAAATTCTAATACGCAAAATTAAATTACTTTCTAAAATAGCATCCCTAATAACAAAAATGGGGAAACATATTTTTTTTCTCGGAGTTTATTAAAAAAACCTCATTATAAACTAAGGTTATACATGCAAATACTCAAGATTTAAAATTCTATTCACTACTTCCCAGTAATATTTTTACAATACCTTCAGCTTATTTTAAGTACATGCAAAAGAGAAAAAAAATCATTTTTCTAAATTGATCCAGAAACATCGTGTTTTAACATACTTTAAAATCGGAAAAATTGAATTTGCCTTAAAAAATATCTTTGATGATATGCTAATAACCTCCAAAAATAAAAAATAGAGGCTCTACTTTGCTGGAAAAGCCTGGTTTTTGAAAAATATGGAGAAAAAAAATATAAAAACTTGAAATAATTTTATTTCGGCACCTTCAAAAGTTGGTTTATTTTCTTATCTGCGCCTTTCGGATGAAAAAAAGGGAAGTTTTATTTTGTTTTATATTTAAGTACATTTTCATCTCCTATTGGAAGTTTCCCTTCGAAGTAATGCAATTTTCAATTTCCTCTTTTTCTTTACTCCGATATCAAAACAAGAAGGCCGGACGGATTGATATAAAGAAATAAATAAAAAAATAATACAAAAAAATTGGAGCTCTTGCTCCTTCAGAATGCGGAAAATATTTTTTTCTCTTTTAAAAAAGGTTCAAAATAAGCGATGGGAGGAAAGTGGAATTTAAAAATCGTCTGCTTTTTGTGCAACCGCAAACATTTTCTCCGCCTTTTTTTTAAATGACTGATTAAACTGGAAAATAAGGGTTGTTTTTGGTTCATACGAACGGTTAAGTTCAATGAGTAAAACTCAGATAAGGATATTTGAATTGCAGATGTTACTTTAATTTTACGTTCTCAAGTTGTCTTGTTTTCTTAAGATATGCCCTTCTGGTTTTCTTTCAAATTGGTACTTGAATAAAAATATTTTAAAAAACAGCTTAAGAGCATAAATAACTTGAAAGTTAAAGGACAAATGAATGTTTACTTCGAGGAAAAGACATTATTCTTATCGTATCATCCTTAACTGAACTTTTATTCAGCAAAAGCTGCCTGAATCTATATAAATGAGTGTAAGGAATCGAGTAAAAGATATTAAAACATATAATTTATAGTTAAAAATATAACACATATTTTATTGTAAAAATACATTACATTTAATTTAAACTTAAAATAAATATATATAATTTATTAAAGGTTACATAAGTAAATATTTAATCTTAGAAATATACATAAATGCATTAGTTAAGATTAAATAAATACATCGAATTTAAGTTAAAAATATAAAACATATAATTTAAGGTTAAATTTTTAAATCGAATCAGGAGTTTGAAAAAAAAAGAATAAGCACAAAGAAAATCGATATTCATGTTTTTTTTCTCGTTTGCACAAATCGTGTGCTATATGGAAGCTCGTTGTTAGTTATAAGAAAGGAACGAAAACTACTAAGTAGCACACTCATTTAAAGAATTTCATATATAAGTTTGGTTAAAAAATAATAAATAAGAAAAATATGAAGGGTTTTTTATTTTATTCCAGAAAACAGCTATGGAATGTGTTCCCTTCTTTGAACATATGATTCAGTTATGTTAGGGGCGGACGATCCCTCAGGTCGCTTGAATATATTTCGCGCCATTTTCATTGACCTTCGAGGAGTGCGGAGTAACGAAATTTAGGCTTCAATCATACTTCCCCAAAGGCCATAAACCAGAATTCCGATTCCTTACATCGCCGCGATCAAAATCATAATTTTTTGACTTTATTATTTTTATGTGCATATTTTAAATATGTATTGCTAATTTTTAATGCAAAATGGAGTTGGCGTGGTGAATGAATTTCTTTCAAAAAGTGTAAATGGTTGGCGGGAAATTGACACGACTAATGCCGTTACTTTTTTTCTAGTTTCGCGAAGCCCTCTAAAAATAAACTTTTCGATGAGAATAGATTTGAAAAAAATCTGGCAGTGACCGTGCTTTTGCAAGATTGTGGAAGCAAAATAATGTATACAAGTGTAAATATATTTTAGGTATTTAGTTGTAAGAATCGAAGATTAAAACATTGTAGATAATGGAAAAGAGCGTGTGGTATGAGATATCGTCTGCTCTTATAAGTAGCTTATAAGAGCCGCGCGAAAATAAGAGTTAGAATCCTTGTGTTCAGTGGAGATCTCAGGGGGTTCTTTTTATCTTTAAGGGGACATACGATTGCTAAACCTCGAAAATGCTCGATTTTATGAAATATATATATATTATTTCTTTGTCCGTTTTGAACAATTTAAAGCAATCCGCGTTAAAAAGTCCCATAATCATGAAAGTTATGAAGGAAAATGTACCAGCTCATCAACGTAAACATTGAATATGGCCATATTTTTAAAGCGCTATATCTCAAAATGTGTTTTTTAATATTGCGCGGACGATATTTCAAGAACTATTGAATATTTTCACATAAAATGTTTACCGAATGTGTATTTTGCTATGTTCTACCAATTGAACCACATTTTTGTACATATTTCTCCAAAGAGGTTTTTTGGAGGGTGGTTAGAGAAGTTGAAATTTTAACTAATTTCAACATTTTGATTTTAAATTGGTATATAGATTAGGAATTAAATTTAAATGTTAATAAATTGCGGTTCAGATTTTTAAACAGACTGTTTGTATTACTTAGATACCCAAAATATTGTGTTTAAACCAATATTTTATACGTAATCATGCGCCCAAGGTGACTATCTCATTTTTCCTCCAAAAATTATACCCATATTTATTACTCCCTCAAATATATACATACCAATATGAAGGTTTGAAAATGTATGTACTATAAGATAAAGAATAGATATTTTTCTAGAAAAAAGCGAGTATGTGAATTGCATTGTTTCAGAGATATAATGTATCGAATTTGACAAGTGTTCCACCATTTTTTCCAGGTTTAAGAGTCGTATGTCCCTTTAATTTCAAGTTTATGAAATCGTAAGTTAAGGCGACAGAATTCGAAACATATAACGGATAAAATTTTGGTTCCTTATTTCTCTGTCTCCTAACCCGTTCACTCCATCTGTCCTATATCTGAATATGGTACAAAGAAAAAATATCTCCAAATTGACTGAAATTATATAAAGGACGCAAACATCATTTCCCTTTTTGCCCATTTCCCAGTTTCAACGGAAATCACTTTCCTCTAAATAGGACAATTTCCGCACTCAGGGGTTAAGAACTCCACTAAATGGAAACTGGAGGTGAGGAGGGGTGGACTACCAGATAAGGGACAGAAGGAGGGTGCAACCACTTTACTCCCCTAAAGGCCCATTCCGGTGAAGAAAGTTCATCTGAAACACTTTTCCAAATCAAAATCTCTCTCATTCACTCTATCATCCCTAACTGCCTGGTCTTGCTCAGAAAAAGAATGGGGAAACCTTCCTCAACACAATGCTGCCCGCTACATCGATAGGCAATCGATTCCGGCTAGTTCCATATCGATTCAAGAGACGCCGACACTTTCTTAGTCGATATATATCGTCGGTTACAACACAATGCATTTCATCGATTAAATTATATTTTTGCGCCGAGGTTTTTAGGTGTCGGAGTGGTTGGCAAGGGGTGGTAGAAGGAGTGGAGGGGTGTAAGAATTTTCGCACCGCACCCCTAGAAATTATCGGTTGAGTTCTGTAGGGTGTGAAGTCGTGATATATCTCGCTGGATTTTTACTTTTTTTTTATCGTTTTCTGTCGGCGGTGTTGCTTGGGTTGATTCTCTTTGAATTCGGGAGTCGCTACAATCTTTGAGAGGGAAAAATATGGGGAAAGTTTGGGAGGCGTGTTAAGAAAGGGATAGTTTGTGTTTTTTGATTGGACGGAAGAGAGAGGTTTACGCGTGGGTTTTCGGGTAATAAAGTTTTACAATTATAGCGCGAGTGTAAAACTGTCGTCTTTTATTACGACAGGTGGCTTTTATAGGATAAGAAAGAAACATTTATCTAAGCCGATATTGAAACGGTACATAAGATGACAATTAGTTTTAAATGGAAAATTTTCTTATATTTACTGAATAATATAAACAATATATTTTAGGTGCATACACAGGAATGTGGATCACCTAATATGCCTATAAATATTGATATGTTTATAAATATTGATAAAAAAGATGCAAATAACTGAATAGTCTTAAAGTGATGGAAAGATAATTGCATTCCAGAAGCTTGTTAAACTAGTAAGTTTATTAAGGCAGTTGTGAACTTTCTGCTTTGTCAATTCTTATAAGCAATGAAAAGGAAATTAATTTAAATACAATGACGTGATGTGTTATTTTTAATTTGCAGATATTAAATAGTATGACAGAAGCATGAGATGTTATCGTACCAATTATCCTACTTTGTATCAGGAATGATATTTTCAGAAACACTAATGGAAATTTATAGGGGCATTTTTCCACTAGGCCTTCCCTTTGAAGACACTTAGGCGGCTTAATGATTAGCAAACATATCCTTTAGATTCTGTAACACGTAGCCAACTCAGTCATTTAGCTATACTTCTCGATTTTTATAATTAACTCTATAGCATTCAATTTAATAATTGTAATTAGTATTAGGTAATTTAGTCATATAATGCAATGAAATTGCTTAGCTAATTTTTAAAGATTAGTACATTGACTATGGTATAGAGTGCGATTTCGGTTTGAAGACAAAATTCAGTGAAGTTAGCGTACCTGAATCTTAAAGAAATATTTGACAATCAAGTTTAGAAACATTCGATTGTATGTAATTATAACAATGAATCTATGATTATGTATATTAAAAAATGAAAATTTAATTAAAATAATAACTATAAAAACTACTACTCTACTCACAAATTAATACTATTTGTTGATCTTGTACATTTATATGTGATAGTGTCACTTAAGGATATGTCGGCTATATTTCCTGTAGCTGTCTTCTTGATTAACCCTTTCGCTACCAGGGTCTCCTGGGAAAAACGTCCACCACAGCCCAAGATGTTTTTCGGAATTATATGACATCAATTAGAATAGATTTTACGTCTGTCACATATATGTGACATCGTGCTTTGGTCAGAAACGCCTGTGTCACATATATGTGGCGGTTGGTAGCGAACGAGTTAAGCGTTCTGAGTAACGGGTAGTGGACCTGTTTCTGTTCTGAACACTGTGTCAGTGGCGAATCCAGGGTGGTTGGCTATTGGGCTGCAGCCCTCCACCCCCCGAGCTAAACCCAAATTCTTGATTCTGTTTAAAATCAATACAACTGTTTGTTCTTAATTTTCATTTTTAAAAAATTATAAAATCGTGATAACATTGCATTCTGGCTTAACAGACTCGAAACTTTTCCTACCTTTCTAGTCATTCCACTTGTACTTGTAGCGTTGACGCGGTCGAAGACATTTTTTGGCTAGTTATTTCATTGTATTTTTTATTAATTTACCAAAAGTATTGTAGTGTTCTTTATGATTCTTATTGTCAGGTGAGGAAAGTCTGTAAAGTTAAATTGTTGTGGTTTACATAAGCCATTAGGTTTGACATTGGTCACTCTGATACAAAATTTTTATGACCTCAGCCCCACCCCCGATCCGAATCCTGGATTCGCCTTTGCACTGTGTAACAGTATAAAATTAGCTGTTTAAGACGATGTGTGCAGATTCTTTGCCAAAACACATTGAATATGAGTCAATCGTGCAGACATCCTATTAAATTTTTTTTCTTTCCTTTCAAAATTCCATTATAGATATGTTCTATAATGTATTTTGTACTATGAATATATCTTATACACCAAAGGCCAGTTACCAATGTATTCTTTGCCAAAATATCTCAAAGGATAATTTGTTTCTAATCTGTAAGATTACAACACCTCATTCCACATCTCTCTACTGACTCTTCCCAGGACACATGAGGGATTTATAAGACACTATCCTTGACCACTTCAACGACGTTCCAACTTCCTAAACTCGCTTGACCGTAATCGCAAAGCAATTACTTATTTAGATACTGCGAGGGCGAATTATTGACGTCCCTCCTCAGAGGTTCCCTATCGATATAAACGCATTACTAAATGAGGCCTTCATGGATTCCTATCGCCTGCAAACAGCGTGGCCGGCATCTCGGAGCAATTATAGGGGAATTAGCCGAGGATAGATCCACTGTGGTCAAGGGTTCGCGGCGAGCTGTGTCATGTCAAGAAGCATTAAGACTCCAGATTAATGGCCGGGCATCTAATTGTGGTTGTCGAAAGACGCTTCCACAAAGGAAAAGTATGGAATTAGTAAAATAGGACAACATGTGGGGGTGTTTGGAATGGAAACGAAACAGTATCCTGCATAACTTTGTTTGATGACTAAATTTTTAGACTGCTTCAGCAAAGGTATCTTCTTCAATGAATAATACCGATTTCAACTACTAAATCTGTTTTGATAACCCTAACTGAAATGTGTTTAAATCTAGCTCTAAATGAATGTCATGGATATTTTAGTGTTTTGGATCAAATGTTTCCATATCGGATTTAACCAGGCAAGAGATTTTTCTAGCGTGTTCTTGTCCTTTCTTTCTGTGCATTTAGTAGGTTGCTTTGGAGTCATGACAGAGTTTTCTCAACGAAGGTCATGGGTTCGAGACCCAACTCCAAGGAAGATCCGCCGTGTAAACTGGTCTAGTGCGCGATAAATTAGTCAAACAAGTTTTTAATGGAGAGCACTACAAAACCTCGGATATGAACGGACTGAAAACCTACACTTATAACAGTAATACCTAAATATATATATATATTCACTTTTTTCTAAATTGGCATTTTTATATTGTTTTTAGTGATTATTTTGTCAACAATACATCGAAAACTACGTGCAACCACCCTACCATGTTTCTTATTTTTTGGCATACTCTACCATGTTTCTTAGACATGGAATTAAATCAATTTCATTTCAAATTTAGAATTTCAGTATATTCAAGCAGAAAATTAGATAGAAACAGTATTAGATTTGAATGAATCAATTATATTGGCAATCGTATTCAGGATTATTTAACTAAGCGCATTGCAACAGCACATAGTTATCATAATTAATTTAATTGTCACCCGCTTTAGTCTTTTGGAAATGTTCATAATATTTTCCTGTCTTTATCCAGTCCTCTCCACCGCGAGATCCAACTACATGCTCAGAATCACAGCCCTGCAGCTAGCACTGTCTTCTTTCGTTGAATAATCCAAAGATCGTCTTCATTGTAATCTATGATATTTTATCACCTGTTTCCACATCTCTCAGTAGATTGTCTCCTGTAAAACACTATCCTTAACCACCTTAACAACTGCACAGCTTACTACACATGCTTGACTGTAATTGCAAAGCAATTTCTTATTTATATACTGCGAGTGGGAATTATTAATGTCCCCTACTCAGAGGTTCCTTATCGATATAAACGCATTTTTGCTAAATGAAGACTTTATGGATTCCTATCACCGGCATCTCGGGACAATTAGAGGGGAATTAGTCAAGGATAGATCCGCTGTGGTCAAGGATTCGCGGTGAGCTCCGCCGCTGCAAGAAGCGCTAACCGCAGGGGATCTATCTGGCGCTGTTGTAAGACACTTACAGAACAGAAAAGTATGGGAATAGTAAAACAGAACAGAATGTTCGAGCGTTGGAATAGTACTTGAATATTACCTTCTGAAGCTGTGTTTCAAGACTGAAATTTTGGTATCTGTTTCACCAAATGAATCTTCTTCAGTAAATGAAGCTGATTTGAATTACAAAATTTGGTTTAGTTCCCTAGATGGAAGCATTTAAACATAACCAGATCAACGGTTCTCAGCACTTTTAGTATTTTGGATCGAACTTTCCATATAAGATTTAATTTACAGGTTCATGCTTTTCTTTATGTCCATTTGCTACTTTCTTCCTCAGAATTTCGAAATTAGGTGGAATATCTAAATATATCATGCGTTACTTACATCTAAGTAAGATAAAAGATGGGAAACGCAAAGACTAATATTTTACAGGAATAATCTATCCTAAAAGCCGGGCAGAGGAGGGTAAGAAGAATTTCGAAATGTGGAAATACCATTGTTTTGTGATAAATGGGGAAATAAATCCGCATGTTATTACGTGGTTAATTAATGTGGAATTAGTAATAAAACAATAACATCGAATGTGAACGGAGCAGAAATAAAAGACTGAACAGCTGCTTTTAAAATAGAAATACTTTAGAACATATATTGATCTTTATGAAAATTTGACACTGTCCCAGATAGCAAAAAAAGCTTGTCTAAAAGGTTTTGGAAACTTTAACGTCGGCAAGGGTAAAGGATTGTCACAAAGGTTTCCATGACAAGGGTGGAACCTTTTGGCAAGGTAGCTGAAAGGTTCGCTAGTCAACAATAAAAAAGGTTTTCTGTAAGGGTTTTAGTAAGATTTCACCAAGCTTTTATTACAAGCCTGTTTCAAGCCTTCTTCGAGCTTGTTTCATGACTTTCAAAAGGTTGTTAAGAGCCCTCCTTCGGAGACAAAATAGAACCCCCTTCCGAAGCCATACTCCTACAGAAGGGTCCAACCCTATTTTTTTCACCTCTTCTTCAAAGCCGTACTCCTAAAGTGGGGTCAAACCTCCTTTTTCCCCTTCTTCTGACGTCATATTAGTCCAACTTAGAGTTAGCCGGAATGTCAGTTAATTAGATCAATTAGGAATCTTAATTAATCAAAACTTAGTTATTAATTTCAATTTGATTAATCTCATTTTTAATTGAACTTACTTGCACGATTCCGTTGTAGATTGTGACAAAACTGGGGATAGAACCCGCATTCATAGAGTTGGAAGACAAGCGCACTAACCACTATAACGGACGGGGCTACACACGATGGGACAGGTTGTTCATAAAAAGCTTTTCTACGTCAATTTTGCGGGAATGGTTTCCGAAGCGGTTTGCGCGGAAATGCTTTCGCGGATAGCCTATGGAAAGTGAAATGGCAACCTTCTTTGCTATCTGGGATATTTATGTATTCAATAGAATGTAATTTTCCTTATTTTGGTGTCAATCATTACAGTGTGAGACATCTCAGGTTCGCATTACATCAAAAGCTCCGGTCGACCGCATTAACCTTGTTTCGTATTTGTACAGCGTTAGTATATAGAAGGTTGCTATACATCCAGTATATTGGGACTGTCACCGTAATTCACTACTCAGTCCCGAATTACTATTAGTCCCCTTTTTGTCCCGTTTTCTCCCTAAACTCTGCTTTGTCATTCCAGCCCGCAATTAATGTGCAGAGAATATTTTCCCTGATGTCAACTCAATGGTTGGACGAAAGAAACAGGTTGCCAGTGGAGACAATTGAAGCAACTTTGACTTGTCATTATGTCAAATTTTATAACTATGAGAAAGAGGAAAATGATGTAATTAAAAAAGTGGAATCAAGTTTAATATATGACAGGGGATCTTGCATCTTTTTTTATTATTCTACGTGTTCATTTTATGAGATTGATTGAACTTGATTGTTTTTTTATCAGCGTAAAATAAACCATTACCTACCCAATTTTTTCATGTTTAGTTTATTTGGCACTTAAACGTCCCGTATCACTGCTTGGAAATTTTGGCAATCCTAGTTATGTATAAAGCAGCATAGAATTAAACTCAGTTGTTTCAAATATTAATTATTTATATACAGTAGCAATTAGTGGTATTAAAAACAAAAAAGAGTTGCAATGAAGAAATTCGTATTACAATCGATTCATTCAGGAATATGTAACTGGACGTTAACTTCAAACGATATGTTTGTTACACCGTACCGTGAGTTTGAGTGGTGTGTGGAAAACAAAAACTGTAACGATTTTATATTTATGGATTTTTTTATCATATTTTTTCTATCTTCAATCCCCCCCCCCTTATTGAGTCAGCACGAATCTAAAAATAATTGTCCTGTAGTCACAAGTGTCTTCTTTGCTAAAAAAATCTAAAGACGGTCTTGATTCTAATCTATAGGATTATCGCACCTGTTTCCAAATCTCTCGGTATGCTGTCAACCGGAAGCATGTGGGATTTATAAGACACTATTTCTTGACCACCTTAACGACGATCCAGCTCACTAAACACGCTTGACCGTAATTGCAAAGCAATTACTTATTTAGATACTGCGGGGGCGAATTATTGATGTCCACCCTCAGAGGTTCCCTATCGATATAAATGCATTACTAAATGAGGCCTTCATGGATTCCTATCGCCAGCAAACAGCGCGGTCGGAATCTCCAAGCAATTAATGGGGAATTAGTCGAAGATAGATCCACTGTGGTCAAGGATTCGTGGCGAGTTATACCGTGTCAAGAAGCATTAAGGCTCCAAATTAATGGCGGTGGATATAATTGGTGCCGTCCAAAGACGCTTTCACAAAGGAAAAGTATGGATTTAGTAAAATAGGAAAAATGTGTCATTGTTTGGAATGATACAGGAATGATAGATACTTTGTGAAGCTGTGTTTCATGGCATGAAGTTTTATTAAATTTGTTTCGTCATAACTGTTTGATTTTGAGATCTGATGTTGCTTAGATTATGAAGTCTAGTTTATCGACTAATTCTGAGTGTTATGGCGCAATCTATCTGCAAGTGTGTACGGGAGTTGTAATTTGAATCTTTGTAAGAAATGATACATTCGTAAAGAAAAATATTGATGAACCATTTAGAGCGGGATGATAATAAACGGGAGTAAATGGATGTCTTAGAGGGCAAATAGCCTAAAATGCATTTTTATTCAAAAGCTTCAACACACACAAAATTTATCTAAAGCAAATAAATTTACAAAACAAAATTTGCCACGATGTATTTATACTTCAGTGGGGTACATATATTACTTTTAAAAATATTGATTGTCAGTAATCCTAAGAAAATCATATAATGATTAAATTTAACGTTTTTGAATTCATAACATATTTTACGTTTTGCAGAGTGGCAATTGATTAATTTTTCTGTTAAATGCTTGAAAAAAAATTTTGGTTTGTAATATTCAAATATGTGAAAAAAACAAGAATCTGAAATATTTAAATTTTTCTGTGCGAGATGTTGTGAACAAATTGTATTGTAAATGCAGTTGACATTTGAATTGCTTAATACATCTGAAAACAATGAAATGCATTAACTGATTGTCATAATCTGCAACTTACGTAATACATGAAACTCTTCCAATGTTTTATTTCTGGAAACCTTAAATTGATTATTAGCATTATAATTTTTACAAAAAAATCCTAGTTTTTCAGAAATGGAATTAGATATTTAAGTTCAACAAGCACTATCCAACAGATCCTCAGCTATTTACGCGACGGATTGCAATATTGCCAAAAAGTTTCTTAACAAGGCACGAAAAATCAACCAGAACACATCTTTAACGACTGTTCCATCGCAATTAAACAGCTTTTATTAGGCGCCACCTTTTGGAAAATTACCAACAATCAAACGCTCCACGCTCCATCATCTTGAAAGTGGAAGAACTGCTTCATTACCAGAAAGTGATAAGGCGGTTCCTAGAAGCAGAAAGATAATGATAACAAACAAAGCCATTTTCACGCCAGTGGCAGCTACTTAGCGATTCGCTTTTGCTCACATCTTTTAAATCTCTCTTCTGCTCCTACTAAGTCATCAGGAGAAATGGTCCTATTTCCTAGAGACAGCCATCATCTTCCTTCAACTGCAAGAGAGAAGTTGCAGTTGTTATTAATGGACTGGAATTCGAAATGTTGAAATATTGCTGGCGAAAACTCAAGAGATGCTTCACGGCTAATGATAGAAACGATACAAACTGAAAGCCAGGGGTTCAGATTGTTTGGAGGCCAAGGGGCAGATACTTTTAATTCGTTCCGTTCTGGAAGTTGTTATTGTACTTCGGGTTGTTTTTGTTTATTTATTTATTTATTAAATTTCGGAATCACGCAATGTGGAATCCGTTTAATCTTGGAACCAATCCATGATTTACTCACTGGATTTTGTTGTTTTATTTTTGGTTTGCATCTGCCATTTATAAAAGTTTGATTTCGAAGTTCTAAATTGAAACGGCAAAAATTCACTAGTAAAATTGATATATATTAAATGTGACATTTAGATTTCTGAATTTCGTAAGCTTCAGCTGTACAACAATAAAATGTGATGCCATGTCGCATAATTTATATTATAACAGTTTTTATCGGTAGAATATATGAATATGGTATATATTCTGGTCAAAGTGATAATATAACCGGCCATTCTTGTTGGTCTTCTTTTCAGACATGAATTGTGAAAAAGATGTAGGTAAAAATATCGACTGATTCATGAAGTTACATATCTTTTTATTTTAGTCTATTTCGACATATTGTGTTGAGGTTAGCTCTGGCAAGGATCTCGTCAATTTGAATTTTGGTCAGACGACCAGAACAACACTCCTTTTCTAAACTTCAAGTTACACCAATGGGTATAGAATTTGATCTCGAGAGATTTAGCGTGAACCAGTGTTATCTATACCGTCTTCGATGTAAACAAGTCTCGAACCTAAGACTCGCGCAAGGTTACCTCGACCTCTCTAATTGCTTTGGTGAAAACGCTTCAGAAGGATTATGATTTGAAACAAACCTTTGTGTAGTTAATTTGTATATAAATTGTTTTAAGCTCTTTAAGAAATTTATTTATTAATTTTGGATTCTAGAGGTGATATATTTTCATGATGGAAGTTCAAAAGACATAACATATGCCCTTCCAGATTCAGTAGCTGCCACTAAGCATGCTGCACCCATGTTGAAAAAAACGCTTGTCTTATATATGCATTAAAATGGATAAAAACTAAATGTTATATAATTTATTAAGGAAATCCGAAACAGTAAACATTACAGTAAGCTTGAATTTCCAAAATCAGTACCTTCTTTCCTTAAGTTCCCATCAATGACATGTATCTTATGATAAATAGAATTTTTAAATGTGTTTAACATAAATACATACAGTAATACCCAGCATCTGGTAGGTTTCCGTCGTTCACAACACTTTTTTGTCGGTCCTTTGTAAACAGTTTTTCGCGGCTTACCCTTTTCCCCCCAATTTCCTGTGGTCTTTCGAAAAGTGAAAAAGAAGGTTAATGCTTTATTACAGAATTAACTATGCACAAGTCAGTTTCTGATGATAAAATTAATCACAATACTTCTGAAGCATTTTCTTCACTTAAGAATGTGATTGAATCTCAAAATCTGGAAGGAAGAGTCGCGGATTCGAGACCTACTTGCAATTTAAGATCCGACGCTCACGCGGACTCGGGGTCGTATGCACTGCCCCTGGTGTGGTGCAGTACTTGGAAAGTGAGGCACGGACTCAGGTGTCATCCTTGCCATCGGAGACTGAGTCAGAATTACGAAGTCGACCCCCAAACAGGCCTCGTGTAACTTCAAACCGGGATATTAATGTAACACTTCGCCAATTCCTTTCCATAATTAAATCTCAATTTGTCAGTTTTAATATGTTAGACACTCAACTCTTATTTCTCCTTTTGTTTAAGTAATTAAAGATCTATTAATATTGAAGATCTTTAAAGACAGTTTGCCTCTTTGATTTGTTTGAAAGTGAAAACAAATCAATCCTCAAGATGCACTTCACTTTCTAATTCTAAGCTTCGTTAGGCATGATTACATCACTCTCTTATACACGTCCCATCATAAGCAACGTATTTCCTCCCAATCAATACCAAAACTTTGAACACGGGAATGATTATTTCGTCCTTTTCTTCCTTCATTAAAAATTCCAATTCATTCGCTAATGAACGTGAAATATTAATAACAATCCATCTCCATAGATTCACAGGTCCGGAGTGAGTCCTCCAGTCGGAACAATAAGTAATGGATTCCCGAAAGCGTGAACCTATTTCCAATTATTGGCAAACGCATCGGCCCAACTGCCTTCCGTCCAAACTTATTAATGACACTAAATAAAGATGCTCTCGATAACAGAATAGAAATCGACAAATCAGGCACTCGACAATTACTGCACATCCGTTAAAATACTTCCCCGTGAATGGCAATTAATCCTTTCTAAATATCCATCACCAACGCTGTTGCAGGGATGAAAGCTCCAGCTTTAATGTTTTAAATCATTGCCCCCTTTTAAATATTTTTCTTCGCAGGAGACTCAGACTGTCTGTCAGCGGCGATCATTCAAATGGTGGTGCTTCATGGCTTTTAATGGATTTTCCATTAAATATATTGTCTGTCGTTTGGATGAGGATTGCAGGGTAGGAATCTGATTACATTGTGGGAGAGCAGCAGGGTTTGGCTTTAAGGGTTGGGATTCTGCAGTGGAATTCACTGTGATGTTTGCTGGGGGAAAGTTGTGTGCATGTTGATGTCTGTGGAACGCAGGTCGCTAGGTCACTGCAGTTTTAGATGTTGTCAGAGGAACCAGTAGTGACTGATCATCTCAGTAAAGAGTACCGTAACTAAAGGTAATTCTCGAGGGTTGAAATACACACTCAAAAATATTAACTTTAAGTTTATCAGTCCAAAAGTCTTAATTACAATAAAAGATATGATTTTTAAGATATTGATGACGGCATACTGCCAAAAGCACATGGCCTTAATTCTCCCATCAAGGCAAGAATCGGCGCTTCCCACCACAAACAGATATGGGACGTAAGTCGTCAACTCGCTTCTTCCATCAAAAATGCGTCACATAGTTCTTATTTAACATCTGTCCACTCTAACTGTATTCAAAAAATTATCTGGGTCGTGGTGGCATTTCACTGTATTTATGAGTTCGACGGATTGTGGATTCGAGACCCAGTTCCACAGAACAGAGGTTCCCAACTTGTGGTACGCGAAGGACTAGTTGGGGGTACGAGAAATCAAAGTTGGTAACGGCGAGCAGAAAAAAATAGAAAGAATTTAAAAAGTTACAAAATTCATTTCCCCAAATTAATACTAGCTATTTAATAACTATACCACTTGAAAAGTTAATTATTACAGAGTGTAATTTTTAGCCATCCTTATAAGTTAATGCGAATTATTACAATACTGATTTCATTTGTTTCTGCTTTGAACTAATACTATTGTAAAAATGCAATAAAATGTAAAACGAAAAATAAGTCCAGCAAATCTTATTGATTTGAGCCATTTGACTCTTAAGCTAACCTAAGTGCTTAACATTTCTGATCAAAACTTTTTTGCATAAAGGGGTGGTTGGTAATGGGGAGGATATGACAGTATGGGGTAAGCGAAAATATAAAGATTAATCAAGGGGTACGAGAAGGAATAAAGGTTGGGAACCCCTACAACAGAAGATAGACGGGGCGATCGGTGTCTGGTACGCGTTAATCTGCCTCCGAGGGTGAAACGTCCGTACTTTGGTGTGGCGTTGAAGTTTGAAGAGCAAGATACCGATTCAGATGCCGTCATCTGATCGGAGCTCAACATTAAGTGACTCGCTTCAAAATAGCCTTCACATAGCTTTAAAACGCGATGTTAATATATTTTAAATTAATCAAAACATTGACTTTATGCTGGCATTTTTTTCAGATTATTATTTAAATTTTACGAACGATGTGTGTTGTTATATACTGAATGAAAAACAGCATATAGTATTCGAGGTTCTTCCAACTTATCGGTTATGTACGCATAGAAACGCTAACGAATACGTGTTGCACAGTGTAAGTTTGACACAGTATGTCATCATAATTAAGGAATAAAAAAATTAAATAAGAGAAAAACTGGGATTCTGTGTTGCAGAAAAACATACTTTAAATAATCAACTGAAACAAAAGAAGAATTTCAAAACTATATTACAATTAGCTTATAATGTTCTTGAATTTTTTTAATAAATTTGGACATATCTTTATTTAACTTGACTTACTTCATGTCTATAAAGATGGAATTCCGTAACCGATATTTCACTCATTTCTTAATGTCCTAGATTTCCGAAAATTTATAAATATATATGTTGCCACTGACGATGCATAGCTGAAAATATTACAACTATGCATCGTCAGTGGCAGCATATATCTTTACAAATTTTCGGAATTCTAGGACAGCAAGAAATTAATATATAATAATATTTTCAGAACATAATTTTCAGTTTTATCGAGTGATTTTAATTAAATTTTGATTCCATATCAGATGCAACATCTGGGACTTCATTTTAGGAATATTCATTACAAGATTAGAAATGAATTATGAAATACATTAACGGCTGAAATGGTAAAAAAAATTAAGTAAAAACATTTTTAGAAGCGCGCTTTTATCAATGTATTAAAAAGTAGAAATGTTTTTTTTATCAAAACTATGGAGATCGTAAGAAAATCATAAAAGCTTGAGGTGCAGAAAACAATACTCTAAGTAAGTTAAGCTGAAATTAATATTATAAGAAATTAGATTTACATGACCTTCTTTTAAAATTAAAAGTATATTATAAATAATTATAAAATTCCATTTTATTTATAATATTTCTAATTTCGGTTTTTTAACAATGTATTAAAAAGTAGAAAATATTTTTTATCAAATATATGGATTCATAAGACAATCATAAGAGCGTGAGTTGCTGAAAACAATATTCTAAGTATGTTAAGCTAAAATAAATATTACAAGAAATTAAATTCGCAATCTTTCTTTTTAAATTAAAAGTGTATTATAAATATGAATAAAATTCCAATTTATTTATAATATTTCTAATTTCTGTCAATTCTTCTTGCTTTTGCAGTATTTTGTTTTGACCTCCATATTAAACATTACTTACGACTTTTCAATATATTGTAACAAAAATCGCTTTGCGGGAGTGTGGTGTAAACAGTCCAACTCCCAGGATAATGGAGAATGAAGGTTTATTCACAAATGTGCAGGAAAACGCTTAGCACAGGTAACAGTAGATCGTGCACCGATTAGCAACGCAAACAGACATCAATTCACAGGTAATAACAGTTCAGCACTTTGAGATTTAGCAACACAAACAGTCAGCAAATCACTAATAACGACAATAACAGCACTTTCAAAAGCGCTCAGCTCACCGGCTTCCTAGCTCGCACTGCAGACGAATCTCTAAAGGCGTTCCAGTGGATCAACACACTACTACTCTGTGATCCAAGTGCTGTTCTTTTATAGTCTTCCCGCGACGGGCCGTGAAATCACATGGAATCATCTAGTACATTCAAACGTATCTCCTCTCCTAATAGAGATATCGAGAAAAGGATCGCATTTTCTGGAATCTTCTATTTGTCGCCAAAGTCGCCAAAATGGTTGCCAAGTTTGTCGCCAAGGTCAGGAGTCCCATCCAGTCATCCCATACTTAACCCTGTGAAAATCTCTTCCCAACCATAAGACAAACATTGATGGGAAGCGACTTTCTATGTTTATAACAATATTGATAAAACCAATTTTTAAAAGGCTGGCGTTCTTTTAGACATTCTTTTTGGCAGACAGGCGTCATTTTTTAAAAGTTCTCCTTCAATGCAACACAAATACTGTATCACACTGAATCTAAAAATCATAAAGAATGTACCGTTTCAATATTTCTAAACTAGATGTATAGAATGAAACATTTCTTTTTATTATGTGTCTAACAAATTTTTCTCAATTTTCGTCTCTGCTGAAATCCAACTCTGCCTCCACATGTTTTGTACTCATGCGCATAAATTTGTCTAACTTCTGCTTGTGAAATCTAAATGGTAAACTGACAGGGAGAAAAATCATAAAGGAAGAGGAAATGTTTATTGTTTCGCAGGTACGAACCATGAACGCTATTTAATAATTTTTAATAGAGATTATGTCTGTTAAATGTTTTGAAAATATAATTCACTTGAAGTTGAAAGGTGTCATTACTTGGAAAACAATTAAAAATCCTTTTAATTGTTTTGAAAAAAGTACCTTTGAAATCCTTTGGCAACCACAAATTTAATATAATATATTAATTTGACTGAGTTTAAGATCTGAAAGAAACCTTTTCATGAGAAATTAATCCTTTTTCGCTTTTTTTCTGCTACATATATGCGGAATTTCTCAATGCATATGTTTGAATTATCAATAGAATGTACACACAACGTTGCTTATATACAAGGACCTAATGAAAAGGAATAATTAAAATATAATTTAAAATAATTTTAATTAGTACTTTCATTTATGAGTATAAAATTATATCGTTTACGCTCTTTTTAGGTAGACAATATTTAATTAACTAATTAATATACTCTGTTTAAATATCACGCTGAGCTCGTTAGCTTGAAATTTCGTTTGCTGTTTAAACACTACATCTATTAGATGAGTTCGGTTTTCAATTTTGAGGGAAGATATTTTTATATTTGCCGGTTTGGAGAAAGAAGAAAAATAATTTTATATTGTAATAATTTGACGCAATTAGATTTTTTATGATTTTCCCTAACAGAAATAAGTTTTTATTCGTTATCCTGTTAGAATATACATTGCATTTTAGTCATATAAAAGCTTAAAAGCCAAAATGTTTTGAACTGTAAAATTTATAAAATGCATATTTTGTCTACCGCGATTATCCATAGAACTAACTGCCTGTCTTCAACTCCAAGGAGGCGTTTTACTAATGGAAATTATGATCCAAAGACTGTATTGGACATTGTAAGCACAAAGGTTAAAATTTATCTCAAATAGTTTAATTTTTGAAGCAGAATTTAGAATAATGTCAGAAACTTCAATACTCAGTAATTCGCCATTTTATTTTTTCTTTTAGTTTTTGTTATATCAGCGTCCCGTTTAGAAACAACGTGAGGGCTATTTTGGGACGGACCTTGAAATTTTGAACCGCGGTCAGATGACGAGAAAGACACCTGAACAGGCATCCCCTCGCCAAACTTCCGCACCACACCAACGGCTTTCCTGTCCATCCATGTGGACTCGAAACCCTATGGGTGAGTCGGTGGACGTGGGTTGTGGTCACCACACCAACGTGTGAACTTTCCGTCACCATCTATGATTTAACTTTCAGCAGGCCCCAGAAACGGCGGATTTTCAGTGACATCGGGTTTTGAAGATGGAACTTTCCGACCGCGAAGTCCAGATCTTACCACTATGCCATCAGTAATCCGACATTGCACCAATCCGGCCCCACTTATATTCAGGCGTTTTTAGAAAGGGGAATGGGGAGTGTTAAAAGGAAAACAAGATATTGCATGAGGATTTCAGATATCTTGTGTTACACGACATATATATTTATGTTATATATAAATATAATATTTATATCTTATAATATTTATTATATGAAGCATAATTTTCCATATATTTTGATACATTTTGTAATTCTTTGTGCAATAAAAACCGGTTTTTCTATTAAAATGTGCTTCTTTTTAAAATGAACTTCTAATTATCCGGCACTTTCGTTAATCCGCCAGGCCTCTGGTCTGATATCCACCGGATTACTGAAGGTCTACACTTTATATATTTATATAGAATAAAATTAGAAACAACGAGCTTAAAAAGTGCGAAAGAAAAGAGTTATTGAAGTAGTAGAAATATATTTAAACCACAAAAAACTTTAAAAAATCAAGAAGGAAATTATAGCAACACAACGAATTTACCTACGCAGCAATTCATTTACTCAGCGATGTTAAGTGAAACTATATTTAAAGGACTGAAAGTGGTATAAAAATAATTATAATCTGAAGGCGATAAGAATTCATCTATAAAAAATGTAATTGCCATAAAACCCACTGATTAAGTGCCCCTATAGTTTCTTATTGCATTTACATTTTTATTATTTTCATCCCATTTGTAATCATCTAAAGCCAGTTTTATTCTGTATATAAAAACAGTGTAACTAAAAATGATTTTAAATATTGCACTTTTCCAGTTTTCATTGAACTTTTTGCCAATTAAGTTAGAGAAGATAATTTAAACAAAGTTAAATCAAGATATATATTTTATGTCTTAGCTTTAAAATTGAACCGTCATCAAAAATGTAACAAAATGTCCTTTTCATAACTGAAGAATAACCACTAAAATACGCATTTAAAGCACACTTAGAGCAAGAATCCAGAATTTTTGACAATTAACCAGATTTTTGGAACAGCGCCAGGTCAAGAAAAAAATCCTGAGGTTCCCTTCTCGTTAAAACAGAATATTTTTGCATCTTAACTTCATAAGATATTTGCCACGATCTGATATGCGATAATTACTCCACGTGCGTCTTATTTTCGTGGTATTATTTCAAGAAGAGTTTATTTTATTGCCTCGACACACTCTAATTAAGATTATTTATTCTTGTTGCTTCTTCGAAGAGAATGACATGTTTCTCACATTTTGGGAGATAAAATAAAAAACGTGTTATTCCGTGAAGATTGTTATCGTCTTTTTATATCGGTTTGCATCTTGTAAGCGAAACCCGATTTGGGAGAAGGATTTATTTTGGTTTATTTAAAGCAGCAAACGATATCCATGCCTGTGTTTGTTTTTTTTTACCGAGGATGAGAAAGATGACAAAAATATTCATATTATTATGATGTTAATTATTAGAACTTCGGTAGTTTGGGTTATTTTTTTATTTCTCATTTCAGAAGATATTTATTTAAACGAATTTTCATTTTTCATTAATTTACTTTGGGTTTGATCTATCTTAAAAGTTTGTTATTCATTCATTTATTTCTTGTAATGTTTCCAATAAAAGAAAAATGATAAATCTTATCATTACAGACGATAAAGTTACTCTAGTGTGCAAACCTAGTAATAATATTTGCTTTTCCGGTTTCTCTCTTAAAATTCCTTATCTCAAGAGAACAATCAAAATCTTGTGCACTCCTGATTTTAGTTAATACTTTTCACCAAGATAAGCAATAGGCATAGAATTTAACTCGTTCGCTACCAAACGTCACATATGTGACACAGCCGTTTCTTACCAGAGGCCGACTTCACATATGTAACACATCCGTTTCTTACCAGAGCCGACGTCACATATGTGGCACAGCCGTTTCTGACCATAGCCCAACGTCACATATGTGACACAACCGTTTTTTACCAGAGCCGACGTCACATATGTAGCACAGCCGTTTCTGACCAGAGCCCGACCTCACATATGTGACAGAGCCGTTTCTTACCAGAGCCTGACATCACATATGTGACAGACGTAAAATCTATTCCAATTGATGTCATATAATCCCTAAAAAAAATCGTGGGCTGCGGTGGACGTTTTTCCTAGGAGATCCTGGTATCGAAAGGGTTAAACAACTTCTTTATATGAAGCAACTTATTTGAACAAGTAAGAGTGTTCTCCTTTCGTCTTTCTCTTATACTTAAATTATCGCACATTTTGTGTTAAACATCGTAGCATAGGAAGGAAAATCAAGTATGCATTTAGTGCCTTTTCCCTTCAATCGATTTTGTTCAAAATATGAATAGATCATCAATTTTCGCACCAAATTTCATCTTTCTAGCTTCGTTGCGACTTTGAGATCGCATTCATGTTCACAAAATTATTTCTGTCTCAAAACACGACAACTCGAAAACTCAACGAGTTGGAACGATGAAATTTTTTACGTGGTCTTAACACCAAAATTATAGATTTCTACCAAAGTTTGGAAGAAATCCGTCTACAAGAAGTCTGTCTGTCCGTTTGCATGTCACCACGATAACTCTAAAACGCTATGAGTTGTGTAGACATTTGGCATATAGTTTTATCACCGGAATTGTAAATACGTATCAAATTTTGTGTACCGGAGGATAGATGCGTGTCACCCGACATACAGTTCCATCACCGGAATTGTAAATACGTATCAAATTTTGTGTACCGGAGTGTAGATGTGTATGGTTTATCTCCGGACGTATAGTTTTATCACCGGAATTGTAGATTTGCATTAAATTTTGTCTACCAGAGGGTAAATGTGTATAATTTATCACTGGTCATATAGTTTTATCACCGGAATTGTAGATTTGCATTAAATTTTGTGTACCAGAGAGTAGATGTATATAGTTTATCACTGGTCATATAGTTTTATCACCCGAATTGTATATGTGTATTAAAATACCCGTTATTCGCCCGAGGATACCCATTGATTATGTCATTATTCGCGGGTATGTGAATGCGATAACTCAAAAATGGAACAAACCAGATGAGCGAAAATTTTTATGTAGTTTTGATATCAAAATTGAAAATGTTTTCAATTTTGGACACAATCGGTCATAGAGCCCCAAATGCATATTCGAAAGTCGAGAGGGGAATTGAAAACTTTCACTGGGTAATGAATTTAAAACCGATTGGTTCAAACGTAATGTCGGATAATTGGATGTCGTTTAACAAAATTTCACAATGCTTCAAAGTTCTCAAAACAGTTTTTAAAATGTTTCACAGCATTTACATTGTGATTCGAAAGCTTATTTATGGTTCGACTGCCAACAACTCCACCATACACCTCTCTCAACATCACAAGAGCATAAATAAACTAAAAAAATAACTAGATTCCATTTCTGAAATCGCATTTCATCAAAGGAAGGACTGTAGGACATAAAACTACCTACAGAGCCCCGGGGCGACATTCCGTTGTCCAAAAGCCCAGAAGAAACAAAAGCAACGTTTATGCGGATCTGGCAATGGATAACAAGAATCCATTACTGGCGTCCCCAACGAAAAATAACAGTTGACAAATGATTTCTTGTGGCTATTTCCGCACCAAGAAAACGGTGCAGATATCGTTGATTCATGATTCCGGGCCTTCGAACGCTGGGCTTGTCATCGTCCATTTCAAAATGGCCGCCCATACATCTTCTTTTAACAAAAGCTTAGCGCGCGCTGCTGGCAAGAATGCGATTGTGTTCGCCGACAAAGGAATATTCTGGACCATTATTCGACGAGCCTTACCATGTAATGCTAATGGCGGAGATTATGGAAAAAGCAATATCGCCTTTCCTGGTACAAGAATCTTACCAGAGGTCTTTTCATGGCAATTGATATTTAAGAGCAACTGCCCGGGATTACGGCTGAGCTGAATAATAGGTGTTGTTGATTTAGAGGCGCATTTCCTTGTACAGGATTTGCTCCTCATAACGGGAGCTTTAATGACCAACGCACTTTTATCGGTGTTAAAGTATTAGATTTCATTTCGTTGTTTATCTAAGTGTAGGACTGTTATATGTAATTTCATCAGAATAAAATATGTGCAAGATTATTTTAAATATTCCCTATCGGGATAAATATTATCATAATTTAAGCTTTTTCAAATACAGTAGAACTTCGACTATCCGTGCCTCTATTAACCGAGGTAGGGCCAGAAAATCGAACAGTGCTTTTCGTTTCTAATAGTCTACGAATTTTTCAGGAAATATGTCGATTATGGAATTGCGAAGACTTGTAAAAGGTCGTTACAGGGATGGGATCTTTTATGATAAGGACTTGTGTAGAGAAAAAATAAAAACACAAATCCAATCATAGGCGGCCCGAGGCTAGGGTAAACAGGGCAACTGCCCTTGGCGCCAAACTCTGGGGTGGCGCAAGAGCGGAAGTCTGAAGGGGAAAACAGTTTTAATAGACGTGGGAAATAAAGTCATGCATTTTAAAAATAAATTTATCGAATATATTATTTTAGTTTCAATAAAACCGCTATATAATCTTAAATAAATCTGAAGTTTAAAAATTCTTACCATGATATTATTAAGTCATATTTGCAGGTGAAACACGTGTGATTTCTATATAAAAGTTTGTTTGATATTTGAAATGCATGCATTATAGAATTTTAAAAAATACTTTCCCTGTGGGAGGGAGGCGCCATATTGTTGCCTTGCCCGGTTGGTAAACTTACCTCGGGCCGCCTCTGATTCCAGTCTTCAGACTTTAATAATGATGAGAGCAAATACCATGCAAATTCATGAAAAAATGGCACTGTAAATATAAAAAAAAGTTTCAAGGTGTTGAGAGGTGGAAAATATTCTTTTGAGAATATTCTTAAAAAATCATTGCGAAAATGTAAAGGAAACACCAAAATCAGTAACATTTGCGACTCCTCGTAACAAAAATGTATTTAAAAAAATGCATGTAAATATATGATATCTAATAAAAGAGTTTGTTAAAATGTTAATACGACGTAGTACATGCGGACTGATTTTTATAATTTCAAAATAAACAATTTTGCAAAACTTCGTTGAAAGGAAAGAAGTCCTGATTTAAAATTTAGTCTCTATTAACCGAATTTTCGATTATCTGAGGTGATTACGTTCCCAATCAGTTCGGATAATCGAGGTTCTACTGTATGTGATTTTTAACAAATGTTAGAGTTCTCGATTTTAAAGGAGACAGCGGAGGCCTTGCGAGACGATAACTCTTCAAGTCTACAGGAGGGCCGGTCGGAGATTCGATTTCACGTAAGATCCTCCGTGTGTACGGGGTCCAGTGCATAGAAGGTCAAAGGTACCCTACGATTAGTATGGAGTGGAAGTTTGGGAAGGGGCTGCCGACTGATATCATTCTCTTCACAATGAGACGTTTAATCTAAGTAAATTAAACTAACTCAATCTTAATGTTGTCATTAAAACTCCTACCATATGCCTGTACTTTCACCATATCTTTGGCACAGCATGGCCAAATTTGGCTCTTGCGCCAAAAAACCCTCAAAACATTCAATCAATCTTTCCATTAAAACAAAGTAGCAATTTTGATGACTTGAGTACGATGAATGTGTGTATTGAAAGTCATTAGCTGATGACAAACCGGACTACTAAGGTTCAGGTTGGAAAAAAGAGTAAGGAAGAAAGTTTCTAAAAAATTACAGAAATTTAGATTGTGGGTAAATTTACCACAATTCACGCTGTCGGTATATTTCTGCTCCTTCTCGAAGAACTGACCTGCACATTTGACACTCAAGCGCCTCTGCTTTCTTGGCATTTAGGAAGCAGGATTTCACTAAATTCTTCTTCGGTGAGATATCAAAGAAATTGCACCGCTAACTGAGCCACGTTATTCATAGCAAACTGCAGACTAAATAAATTAAATAATAAGATCCAAAATCGCATGCAAAGAGGTCTGGGCTGTATGGTTCTTTCTATATATTATATTTAACCTGGATTGAGGAAATCAACCCAATGTGATTTTTACGTTCAATCAACAATCGTTGTCAAATGAATCAAATGCATTTGTGGCGTTGTTTCACAAATTCAACGCGCTGATCTACACGCCTACATTATTGCTGGTTCACTTTTTGCTTTTTTTCGGATATGCGAGCGCCCTTGGCAGTAGTGTAAGAACATCCAATATAGTCGAAGATCAAATTTTGAAATATTTAACTATGTAAAATGTTATTATTACTATAATGAAATGTTTCTACATTCATTGAACGCATATTGTCTTTGTAATGAATTTGTTTGAGTGATATTTCTTCTTGAAGAGCTTAAAATATTTTATTTGAATTTTCAAGATTGGTTTAATTTGACGAAAACGGAACCTGTAACTTTTGGACATTCTCTGAAAGATGATTGTTATGAAGTAATTTTTCAAATGCTACAACTTGTCACAATGTACAACCATAAGTCAGAAGAGTTTTGCTCAAAGATGCTTCGGACATATCTATAGAAAAGTGTTTGACGAATTTCTCTGTCAAAAATCCAGTGAAATTGACAAGAATATATGGATCTGAACTCTGAACTACCGAGCAATGAAAAATGACACTTTGTGTCAAAATGCTGCTTTTTACGGTATTATCACTGGCTGAAAAACTTTGAGATTTCTGTGCTATTGAAAACTACCTCACACATACGTACAGTCTGCAAAACTGTCTTTCAGTTTCGATTGTTGCAGTTTTAATATCATAGAAAATTTCACAATTTAAAGTATGAACTACAATCCATTACTAATTACGTCGTGCCATGGCTAGATTGTAGACTTCACAAGTTGTGCAAGCTTTAAAAAGGATGCTTTTGTATTCCTATTTTCATTATTTTGCGTATATTTTTTCGAGACCAAATTGATTAATAATTTTCAAAGAAATATGAATAACCATGTAAAGTATTGCATCTAATTGAATAATTTTGCTCATCTTATCGCCACGTCTGATTTTTCGTTCTTATAACAGAGGCAAAATATTCACTGAATATATGACTTTATTGTATGTGAAATAAAATAGAAATGGAGCAAAATCGCTATAAAAACACTGTTATTTCATAATGTCCGACAATTATGATTTTTGTGCTAATTTTAAAATATTGCAGAACTATAATATTTGGCTTTGAAGGACCTTTTAGAAAGGTACGTTTTTCAAGCAATTTTAATAGAGCGATAAAATATCGCAAACTAAGTCTCTGAAAATCTAGTCACGATTGCTAAAAAACGGGTTTTAATTTGAAATGTTCTCCATTCGTGACGAATACAAGAGCATCAGAATTCACTATATGTGTTTGAGCTTATTTATTTGTGACATCACAAAAAGACACATATGGATGCGCAGACAAACACAAAATGCGTAATTAATTACTGAACATCACAATACTTCAAGCGAAACGTGCTTCGAAAAATTATCATCATGGTAAGTCGCCAGCCATTCCCCACAGTAACCACGCCTTGTTGCTTGTTTTTTCCCTCTCTGACGAACAATATTTAGAGTTCTTAGAATTAGGTCGCTAGATGGCGCACTTGTTGCAATAAGCGGAGAGTAATAAAATTCTATAAAATGAAAGAATCATGAAGATAATGTTTAATAACATAAAATTTTATAGTCTTTTACATCTTTTAAAGAGCGAGAAACAATGTACGGGATATCCACTCCCTAGACTTTCTGTTATATTTCCATAATATCCCTATTAGCACAAAATACTCTGCAATATTCATACGATATCTTTACGATGTTTAGCGGCATTCAGAATATCGTAGCAATATCGTGGAGATATCGTAAAATATCTTGTGCTAATAGGGATGGCACGTTTGGTGTTTAGCTTCATCGCAAAGTCAAGAAATTCGAGCACGAATTCTGGAAAAATACCTTCCTTGTGAAAGATTTGTGTAAAATTTGGTGTAAACATCAAATACTAACTTTCATTCATTTAGCCTATTGCATTTTGAGCAATCGTGTTCATGTACATAAGAATAGACAAACAGATATTCCAAAATTTGAAACAGAATTATAATTTCACTAATACAAACCGTATGAAGAACTTCACCTCCCTCGCGTTTTCTGCGTTACCCTTATTATATTTATATGCATTCGAAAAGCAATAAAACAGACTTTTAACTGCCAGATTTCGTCTAATATTTGACACAGATTACAATTTTATCGTGAAGACTCCATACCAAATTTTATCTCTCTATCTTTCCAGATTTCAGTTATAGCATTTACATACACATGGGCAGACAGAGAGGCAGATATAATTCCAAAAATGTTTTGGGGGCTCAGGATGGTCTGATGGACACATATCTACAATAAGGTTGAAATAGCTCATGCTAAAATTCACTCATCTAGTTTCTTGCACTTTTGAATTATCGCATTCCCAGATAGGCATAACCCATAAGAAATGTGTTGTTCGGTCTAAAACGTGAAGTCATCAATCTGCTCTATCTGGAGGTCTAATATTTTGACGATTAAATTACTTTTCCTTTGGATATGAGAAAGTAAACATATCCTTTAATAGAAATCTTCCACAAATCGCCATTATCTGACACTCACTTTAGACAACTATAAACAGTTTAAATAGTGGCAAAAAGCATTATAACTTTCAGAAAATTAAAACAAGATCAATATCATTTCCAAAATATTCCATCACTACACTTTTGCTCTTAAACAGACAAAAAACACCACTCTCTCAAAAGTAATTTTACTCCATCTACTTTCAAACGAGTCAGTGGCTACGATGTGTCCAAAACGTCTGTCAGAAATACCATTATCCCACACAAAGCTCTTAAGCCTCCCTAATTAAGCTCCTTAATTACTCCTGAGACAACAGATGCTTTCATATTTTTGTCTCTTATGCAAATAAAAGGCTATCATGCCGGTGTCATTCCGCCTGACGTCTGCTTTCTTTTGGAACGAAGTTCTGTTGGGGCGCCTTTAATGCAAGTGGCGTCAGATTTTTAAGAAGCGTTGCAGTACGTGGCCTGGTGCCATTTCCTGTGGCATTGTGAAGGATATATGAAATGTCACATATGTTTAGTAAAGTATGGGAGATGGAA
>BGPR01000745.1:376455-406131 GCA_013235015.1 Araneus ventricosus
TGAAATTTGGCACACAGGTAATCTTAATGGTGATTGAATGCACCTCGAAGCCAGAATTTTAAAATTTAATCTAGAAAATTTTTTATTTAATGTTTTGTATTGTCTTGGTTGATTTTTCGCACTAATTTCTCAATAGAATGGTTTTGAATAATTATACGAAAGAAATAGATAAACCATCGGAAAGAGCAGACGATTTCCGTTCTAATGAAGTTAATTTTGAATTTCTAACCTAATTCACTGAATTTTGAGAAATTTTTAAATAATAGTCACTTTCTCCTGATATTTTTAACTGTCAATTTTTATTTCCTCGCAACCAACGTTCTAATAAGGTTATGATTTTCCTTTTTTGTGGTAACGACAGAAATATTTATCTCTCATTTAAAACAAGAACGGTTTAAATATCTTTGTCCGTTCATTTTTAATAATTTTTTTTTCTTAAAGGGTTAGAAAAATTCTTTTCGAATGAAGTTCTATTCCGAAACGGCCAGTTTCTCCCTGGATACGTCTGGCGCCATCTTTCAGAATTATTCCCTCCTCACTTTTTAACACGTTTCGCTAGGAATAATTTGAAATCAGTTCGTTGAATGCAAGGGTTTAGTCGCAAATCAAGCAGTGCTGGAACATTCTGATATGGGTGATAAGTTGGCTTTGAACTTCTAACGTAATTCGCTGAATTCTGAGAAATTTTTTTCCGTAGTGAGCTAAAAGAGTTTCTTTAACATCTGCGTAAAATGTACCATACTTTCACGTGCAAGGTCCAGGGGGGACGAAGGGGGTACTGTCTTGAATTTTGGAGGTACTATGGTCTTACGATCCAGCGAAAAGACTGTATTGCATCAGTCTAACAGATACACCATTGCTGTATAATAATGATTTTCACGTTGCAATTTTTTAAAATTGTTTTGGATTAACGTACTCTGTATTGTTTTTCTACAGTTAAAATGTCATTATCGAGGGAAAAAATAAGCGAGGAAAGCAATAATGTGTATCTTTTGTTTTGATTTTGTTTTCAAAACTTTTTCGTGTCATTGTGGGCGATTTTTTTTCTCATTTTGTTGAAATCCTGATTCCACGGGCAACGCCGTGAGCGTACAGCTAGTAAATTAATAAATCGAACATTCACCGAGATTGTGTGACCAACGTTTACTCGAAAGACGCGCAACAGCAAAAAATTTGGAATATTCTCTCCCTCACTTTCTACTTCCTTGTAAAGATTGATTGTTTGGCAGCATTATTAAGTGTAGTAAAGTATCGCTTATGCGTGTTTCAAGTGACTGCCGTAACACAACGCATAAATGAAAAGGCGTATAATCGAAATTTTAATGACCATCTCTAATTATAAATTTAATACTACTAATGCAAATTCAAATAAAAAATAATAATTTTAAATTTTTTAAGATACTACTACCATTTTATTTCACGGTTTGAAAACAATAACTAAATTTTAAAACTAAACATTTATCATAAAAAGGAGACAAATCATACCTTTATTCATTATATTGAATACTAATTATACATTTCTCATTTTATATGATTTATGGGCATACAAGGAAAGGTTTAAATGAAAAAATCTATAATCATTGTCTGACGTGCTGATTGTTTGCTAGTATTAAGTACAGCATTATCAGTCGAATTAAGTTTATTTAAAGTTTTTCCAACATTTTTTTAACAAACGAAATAAGTTCGAAGTTTTTCAGTGGAGTCCTTTACAAGACGGTGAAGTACATAACATCTTTACATGATGTCGTCCCCGCCCCTTAATAGGAACGGAGAAATAATGATTGAGGCAGAAAATTTGTAGGAAAAAAGAGGGGGGCAAAGTGTAACTGAAACTTTGCGTCGTATAAACGAAGTTTTTCCCCAGTAGCACAAAGATATTCTATAATATTGTGCGATATTGAACAATATACTCTATATTGTATAATATTGTACAATATACTCTATATTATATAATATTGTACAATATATTCTATATTGTATAATATTGAACAATATGCTCTATATTGTATAATATTGTACAGTATCGAACAACATGTTGTGCTACATGGGTTATTCATTACACTTAATACGAATGAGTCGGAGACTGTGATGAAATGACGTATTAATATGTGGACCACCAGCCGCAGCCGAGTACCTGTAGATGGCGCTGCCATCGTCAATGACGTCAGAGTATCAAGCTGCCGAGAACAGTAAGAGACGACGAGGCGGTATGAGACGCATGAACGACGTGGGTTTTTCCCTGACAAAGACAAAAGACGACGATGTGCCATCCAAAAGCCTTTTTAATGACGATTTGCTTCAACTGTATATATCTTTAACTGTAAATAATGCGTCTTCAAAATGTAGACTTAATCCTGATAATATAACCATTTAGATTGATGAACTGTGTATTCATTTATGGAACCAATCACTAAGCCTACAGGATGACCGCCTACAATATGAATGACGTATAAATGGGAAACAAATAAAGTTTTACTGTATTTAGTATTGTTTAGTTGTTTGATATTGTTTAAGAATAATAAAAAATGTCTAACATGATGCTTTATTTATAAAGCTTCTGATATTTTCCCAAATTGCGGCCCTCTTTTTAACGAAATGTCTGTTGCAATTCCTTTGTTATCGCTCTTTCTGGCGGCATATAAAGCTAACCTTGAGTTGTGTTGGAGACGGATGGTATAAATTTTTTCAAAGCACTTTTGCATAAATTGACATATTTTATCTTTCTACAGAATTTTTTAATCGATTTTTCACTCGCTGCTTGATGATGTCGAGTTCTGAAATTTCGTACAGTTATGAGTTCCCGTTGACAATACAATATTTTAATATTTTCAGAACTTAATCATGAGTTAATTCGCTGATATAAATTAGATTTTAATTCTATATGAGTGACATAATCGAGTGCCCCAGTAACACAAATATATTGCACAATATTGTACGATATTGAACAATATTGTGCAATACTAAATAATATTGAAGAATATTGTACAATATCTTGCAACATGGGTAGTGAATTTAAAAATATGACTTTTATGTTCCAAAATATTTATAATAATGAGTAATGAAATCTTACTAAAAACTAAAAAATAAAAAAACAGTTTTTATAGCGGTGCAATGCGTCACACAAATGCTGATTTACATAACGCCGTAATAAATTTTGGAAAAATGCAATTCTAGAATATTTTTTCCGAAATATTTTGCAAAAGCAGCTATATCACAAACTAGCAGAATACCCGACGACGCTCGGTGATTTTTAATATCAAAACAATGTAGAAACAGAATATTATGAGCACAATGATGTATTTCCACTCTTGGAAAAGTAAAAGTAATTCCTACTAAAATGAAATAACTGAATGAAATGAATTGTTGTTAGGGGCAGGGTGAATTGTTTTATGCACGGATAAAAATTACTTGCACAATGATTTGATGATAAGAAAATTAAAAAATATCTATCATGTAATAATGTTAGATGTAAAACATGCTCTTTTGCTTGCAGAGAACAAATAGATAATGAAAATGATTATCTAAATATTTTTTGTGAAAATAAAAATCTTATTTATATGATACAATGCCAAAAATGCAATTTAGATTACATTCCTCTTAAAGATAATCCAGAAATTTAGATTGCCTTTAGATATTGCAAAACTTAAAAGAAACGCGCGCGCGCGCGTATTTGCAACTATAATTTCTATCGTAAAAACCTACATCAAATTAAGGATTCGCATTCTTACTGCGTTGATGATAAATATTTAAATTTTGTTGATAAAGATAAAGGGCACATTATTACTGTAACTTGCGAATTGTTGACTCTATTTTGTTGCAGGAATTGATGGGGAGGGGAACAAAATTTAGACTCAGTGAAAGAAGATTCCATTGGCCAATTGAAGGATTTAGAGAATGGAAACATACGATTCTAGAGGAAATTAGGAGCAGATTTTATTTTGATAAATATTACAGAGTAAAAATACAGGCATTTTTGTTAATAAATTTATTTTGAAAGATATTAAAACTTGAAAAGATAAATGTATTATTACAACTGTAGACTGCCAATAATTGTTGTATTTTATGTAAATTTTACTATAAGGAACTTTTGATTAATGAATATAACTCCAATGCAACTTTTAGCCTAGTAGACTGCAGTAAAAAGGAATTACATAAAAGAATGTTGACTTTTGCTAAAAAACTCAAAATTAAAACCTGTTCTTTAAAATTTCCTTATCTCTTTACAAATGTTAAATTTAATAAAATTCCTACTGACTTTAGATTTGTTACGTGTGGAACAGGATGTTATAATTATTTTATCAGTAAACATTTCTTCAAATATTTAAATATTATTTTAGGTGGAAAAAAGAAAGAAGATAACTTCATTATTTGCAATAACGCTGAAGTTTTGAACTTCCTGAATAATAACAATATTTGCAATTTAAATACCTTTGACTTCGAAAATCTTTACACTAATCTGCCATATGATAAATTAATGGAAATTTGCCTTCTTATGTACAATGAGTTTCTTAACTTTATTAAGAAAACTGACTGGTTCTAAATTTTGTAATTTCAGCATTAAAGAAAACTACCTTTTTAATGGTATTCAATATTATAAACAGATTTCAGGCATTCCGATAGGTGTTACATTCTCCACTTCACTTGCCAATGTCTTATTTCACTTTTTTGAGGATAAAATTATTAGAAATAATCTAATTTACGGTTACAGATTCGTAGATGATCTCATTATTGTAAATTCTAACAACTTAGATTTCATTATTAATTGCTATCAAAAAGAACTTAAACTTTATAAAGCGAACTCTCATCGAAATAAAGGTACCTTTATAGAAATTAAAATATAAATTTCTATACAAAAAACTTTGATTGGCCTTTTTGATAAAAGAGCTGAATTTAATTTTCAGTGTAAAAATCTTTGTGATTATCATACCAATATAATTCTAGGGTTTTTAGAAACGTATAGTCAAGCTAACAGAATTTAAAAATATGCAATAAAGAAACGATTTTCGAATGGCTTCCATTTTTTAAAAAAAGAATCTCAATGATAACAACTTCCCTTTTAATATTCACGGCATTAAAGATCTTATCCTTTAAAGCAGTCTGGGATATATAATCTAAAAAAAAACTTTCACTTTTCATTGAGGCATAGAAGGAAACTAAGGGCTTTTTATTAATCTGTCTAAATGATTTGTTTCCCCGACGCTTCCTGTTTCTCCTCCTGTTTTGCTTTTTTTTCGAATACAAATGGCGCCATGATTCTAGTCTTTCTTTACAAAGAAAAAAGGGGGAATTACTTATTTATGCGGGAACTTCGCGTTTGTTTGTAATAAAAGTGAGGACATTTTATCTCTCTTCTAAGCGTGGGGTAAGTTTATTTTTATGAAGGTTGTTATTCAACCCGATGGCTAATATTTTTATTTCAATCTCATTAGCGTTTTTATGTTTGTGTTTGGTTTACCTTTTCCTTTTAAAATAATGCTTATTAGATGGTTCTGATCTCCCTTGTCTTTTTTTAGGAAATTTCGAGCTAAGAGAAGCTATTTTTAGCGTAATGCAAGCTTCTTACAGAAAAATTCCCCAAATATTTTGAATCCATTTCGAGTTTAGTCCTTAGTCCTTGACAAAGTGGACTAGAATGGATTCCTTGTTTGTTTAATTGCATTCTCTCAGAGTATTTTTCTTATTCTTTTTGCTTTCCTTGAATGATTTTGATTCCCTTGGCTTTATATACGTAGATTGCGCAATTTGGAGGTGGTTTCCATTCTTGATTGATCCTTTCACTGATAAAATAATGCTTTAAAATGATTTACTTCTCAGAATTCCACTATTCAAAATTCATTCAAATCTTGTTACATATCTTTGAATAAATTCTATCACATTTTTAAAGAATTTTATTAAACTATTTTCTATTTACTATTATATTATTTATATTTACTATTTCCAATTTTTTTTAACCAAATATCTTTAAGTACACAAATAAGATAATATTCGCATTGTAGGTTGACTAAGTCCCTATCTAACATTAAATACTTGTAATTAAAGAAAAAATAGGAATGATAAAAAGTTTAAGCGGGAATTAACTAGTTTGGAATATCAAATATCCGATTAAAATAGACCTAATTTCAAATAAACATATTGCTGGCTGCGATATTTTCAAACACATTTCAAAAGGAAAAATTAATTTTGAATTATTTTCTTTTGAAAATACCAGAATTTTAAACGCATCTTCAAATGCTAATGATTCATATTTAGTATTCGCTTGATTCTGTAAACGTTAATTGCTGAAAATGTTAATTTAAAAACCTAAAGCTGACATTATATTATAATTTCAACCGAAACCCAATGAGAAATAAATAAAGAGAAATATTTAGGCGTTAATTGCAAAACATTTTTTGATTCCAAACTTAAATTTACAGACGACTTTTTTTCTCCCTTATCAGTGTACCCTTAAGTTAAATACAACTACTAAATGCTAGATAAAGAATTAAACCCAGGGATTTAACAAACGGAAATGGAGCTATTACGTTTAATAGAACATGAAAAGAAATATTTATTGGTTAGAACGGATTTAAAAATATCTTTAACGAAATAAATACAAGAATTTAAATTTATTCGCCAATTCCACTAGAAGGAAATGACGCAGAAGTTTAAACTGTTCCTTTTCTTTGTTTGCGGCATTACAATAAAGCTTTATTTCTTTTTCGTAAATTATTCAACAAGTAGAGAATAGGTTGCGTTTAATGCAAACGATTTGTTCGGTGAAATATTCTTTTTGTTTTCCTAACTGCAACGGATAAATAGGCAGAAAAAAAATTTAGCTTGTTAAAATTCTTTTTCTGAATTTTATTCTTGAACACAGTTTGCTTATCTTTCTTTCTTTGTGATTGATTCGTGACATCATCGGGATTTTTTCAGTTTTATTTCTAAGATTTTAAATACTGTTGAATTTAATAACGACAATAGGGAAAAAAATTAAAGCGAATTTAATAACTAATTTAATAGCGAAAAAATACGAAAACTTTTTTTGCACTTTTAACCATCTGTAATTAGATCAGAAATGTTCCAATGATTTGACGAGTGTGTAATGCCATAACAAACTGTATTACAAGCACAATCTATTAAATTATTGTATCATAATAGTCGTGAGGGACTGATGGTTGAGACTTAGCTTCGAGATTGGTTTATCGTGGGTTCGAGACCTGGTTCGACCAACGATTCTTCGTGGATAAGGGTGTCTGTCACACACGTTAAATATAACTTCTGAGCCAAGTCGTCCTCACATTAGTGTGGAGTAGAAATGCAGAGATATGGCTGTCAACTTTGGCGTATCTGCGTATCTTGGTTTTTATGGATTGCAGCTCAAAAAATAGTGTCAGATCTATTCCAACTATAGTTCTATTGTAGCTTCAAAACAAGACGAAGAAACTAATTTGTCTTGTCTAAAATTCAAATAAAAGTATCTCAAGTTTGTATATAAATATTTAATTTTACTCCTAACTGTGCATTAATCTGTTTGATTAATTTAAGGTGACCAACTTTTTTGCAATGAAAATGAGTACCTAAAGAAATTGAAGGAAAAAAGTATCGTAAATAAAAGAAGCATTTTATTCGATGAAACATTAATACAGAATACACGGTAATATGATAAATACATAATAAAAACATTTGTAATATTTTATATTGAAATTATGGCATATGCCTATTAGTTATTATTTAAATGAATACTTTTCAACTGAAGGAATATCCGAAAAGAAATATCCTTCAAACTGAATTTTACGGCAAGTGTTGCAGCTAAAGTATCAATATTAAAACTCGATTTCTCACTTGTCCAGAAATCCTTAGAAATTGAAAAAACCGATTAACATCGATCGTATAAGGAAATTTATAGATTAGTCTTGAAATATCAGAACGGACGATACTTCGGAGGAGGACAGAACTTACAGAAGAAGGACTGTCTTCTTTAAAAGAGGGTGATTGGTCACCTTAATTAATTTAAATTAGTAGTAATATCTCAAATTTAAAATTTTTCGAATTAGCAAATTCTATGAATTAAAAATCTTTCGCCTGTTACTCTGTTGTATTAATGAAAAGTACAGAGTGAGCTAGTGTTCAATTTCCGCTTGCCCAGTAGTTTAGAAAACAAAACATCCGTCTGCTGTTCAGAAAATTCGTATTTGATTTCCGGTCAGGTCATTACTCCAAAAATTCAAATTGATCTATTTTCAATATATCTCAGAAAGCAGATTACCACCTCAAATACCTCAATATACCTTACAAATTCGAATTGGAACAAGTCAAAACAAAAAGCATTAAAAGGACATTAACCTTCTGATTCCTAAGATCATTAGAATAGAGGAACCTCAAAACATGGGAACACACGAGTTTCTCTTTCAAAGGTAAGAGAAATTCACTTCCCCCCTCAAAACCCACAATGACAGCTGGCACTGTCCGAATTCTAAGACTTCCCCCTTTTTCCCTAACCCATCTGGAGGAGTCACGCTAAGGAAGAAAGCGTACGCCGCGGGTGTGAAATCAATCACACTTAACGAAAGAGGGTTGAAATTTTACAGTGATATTCGGAAGTTTCGGACGGCAGCCGTCTTTTGCTTGAAGGGGCGTTTCGGACCTTCCCGTATCGATAGAGTTAAAGTCATCAAATGTTGGATCAAAAATCACAAAAGCTTAGGATACGTAACATCTGTATCATTTGTGAGGAAACAATGGGAGGAGAGAAAGTGATACAGTGCACAAAATGTCATACTTCGGCTCATGTATTGTGTTCTGGTGTGAATTGGAGAATCAAAAAAAATTTTTGCTGTAATTGTGCTTAAAGAATTTGATGATCTTATGTGGGCAACCAGTGGTTCAATCTAGGCAACCGGTTTCAATGACCGATGACACACTTTTTTTTAAAATCTACTGTTTTCCAATTTAAATTGTGTTTCATAAAAAGTCAATTGCGTTGTTTTAAAGATTAATAAACCACAAAATAATTCTACTACTTGTTTTCCGTTAAAATTATTTCTCCATAATTATACATCTGAAAATGCCCAAGTGGTCCAAACTCGGTGACTCTACCCTATTTTGTAATTGTCAAATAGTTCGATTTCGAAATTGTAACGGATCACCATGTTTTTAATCTCAATGAGTTCTGAAAACCATTTTGGTATTTATGTTTGTTCGTCTACCTGCGTGTACGTAAAAATGGTAACTTAAAAACGTAATTAACTAGACTTTTTTATTACCAAAGTTGTAGATATCATTCAAAATGTGGATATAATTAGAATTCCGGAAGAAATCCGTCAAACAGTAAACAATTGGGTGTTTTTATTTATTATTATAATACTATTTATTCGTATGTATATGAACTCGGTTATTCAAAAGCGTAACAAGCCAGAGGCCTCAAGCTAAGTGTTTGATTCTTGCTTCAAAATTGCCGATTCGGGCCAAATTTTTGGCCAAATCAGGAAAAAGACGCTTTTCAAAAATGCAGACTCAGATTTTTGCACTATGCTATGAAGTTACACAAAAAAGAAATATACATTATTCGAAAATTCGAATAATGTATATCGTATATGACAAGTGTACACCGTCTTTTTTTATTTGAAGCAAATAGAATTGTACAACTTACTGTTGATTTCTAAATCAAATTTTAGTATGTTACATAAATCAAATAAAAGGTTGCGGCAAATATTGCCAATTCAAACATTTCATATTATGTGAACAATTGCATTATGCAAATAAAGGGAATTGGTTTTTATTCAGAATCGAATTCCTTCTACTATAATGAACAAATATAATAGACGGCGCAGAGAATTGTCGACAAACATATTAGGCCTTTAATATGCAATGTTTTCTTCATGTATTTCTCAATCCTTTTGAATTTACTATTTGATGGAAATCTTTTGAAGTGCGAATTATTTTTTCCTTTCTTTTTTAAAACAATGTTTTCTTTACTTCTTTGGAATCAAATCGAAACTTACATATATCTACGGAGATATTCTTTTACAGCAACAATGGATCATGTCTTTCCATGGAGCTATCTCAAAGGAAACCTCGCTTCGGTGAAGAATATTTGTTGTGTCATAATTTATTTGTGCACAAGTGCCGTATTCCTATATATTATTTCTGTTGTCAACATCCCTCTTTCTCAACTAATGTAAAGCCTGCAGCACTGAATGAGATACCATTGGAAAGGAGTTTTTTTCCAAATTCAAAGATAGAAAATTCATTTTGCATTAAAGCACATTTTTTGAGTTTCAAAATTTGAGTTAAAAGAACATTTTAAGTTACAAGAAAAATTGACATTTCGTCAAACGAGGTGAGACATGATGGAAACACAAATGCTGGAAAATTTATTAGTTCAACGTATCTCCGTAATAAGCAAAAAAATATTATACTCATATTTATGCGCGCTATTTGGATAGCGGCTGTGCTGTTGAAAGTCCTTTCGCGTGTTATTTGTATTCAGTGTTTGTCTATAAGATAAATAGGTTTTTATTAATTTCTGTCTGACTATCTCAAAGTTTCCCCAAATACCCATTTTTAGCTATATTTATTTATTCATTTGGATATTTACTTGACGCGAGTTTTATATAATTAATAGCTAAATATAGAATATAACAATTGTCGAGTCTAGGTCCATAGGTTCACTCGTTTGTTAAACTCATAATACTCATAACCAAAAAACAAAAAACACTCACTTAAAACCGGAATGAATTTCACAATTTTATCCACCGCTTCACATAGGTCCACTGACTCTCCTACCAGACTCGTGAGCACAGGTTATACACGCCGATGCTACATTAAATTCTCAACTTACATCCTGCACAAACTCACAATTTATTTACTAGGAATGATGTGCGTGCTTCACAGGCTGTGCCACTATCACATACCCGAACACTGTCCTGGTATATGAATAACTTTTGGTGGGACAGATTTAACAGGCTAAAGTTCCGCACGGGTCTATTGGTCTAGAATTATCTTAATACTTGGTTTTCATGCTGGAAGCATGGTATTAATGATCCTCAAAATGAAAAACACCACGCCGGTAAAATCATTTTCAGTTACTTGTTTGATTTGATATGAGTCCCATTCCCTTATGCAGTTCTATTCAGGTTATTTAGGGATGGACAACGTAATTTCAAACCGTGATCAAATAACGAGGGCAATATGTGAATCGGCGTTCCCTTCTCCATATTCCTACGCCTGTCCAGCAGCGTTTCAATTTTAGGGCTTTGTATATGTTATGGTCAAGGTGGTAAATCGGTTATTATGTTTATACATAATGGTCGGTTACTATGAATACTTAGCGCGATGATTATGCATAATAATCGGATTTTAAAACGGTTATTATGCATAATGGCCGGTTCTTATGCACACTTAGAGCGATGATTATCCTTAATAACCGATTACCCACATTGACCGTAACATCTATACTTATAATATACAATAAGCTCACAAATTCTGTAGATCTTCCGAACAAGCCTCTCTTGAACCTCTATCCTTCCGATTCCTGAGTCAAGATTCTCTCGAAAGCAGTCCGAAATGGCGAAAATAGTTGGTCGAGTAGTTATTTATTTATGTAAAAGGCAAAAATGAAGTTCAGTATCTCAAATGTGAAAACCGGGATTTTACTTTCTCGTATACGAAATTACACAAAGAGAAAGCATTGTAATCGTCAAAAAATGCGTCAAAATTTGGATTAATATCAACGATTTAGACCTCCTTGAGTTCGAAAAAACATTGTTGGAATCACGTTTGGCCTTCCATCTATCTTTTGTGAACACGACAAGTCAAAGTTACAACGCACTAGAAGGAAAAAATTTGGTATGTGGTTTTTAGAACAAAATTTTAGATCTGTATCAAATTTTGGTAGAAATCCCGCAATGGGAAGTTTATCCGCCCGCGTGCATGTTAACAAGATAACTCAAAAATGCATTAAGAACGAGGAAATTCGGAAAATGATCTTTACACTGAAATAGTAGAAGTCTATCAAACTTAAAACGAAATACAGTAGCAGGCTGACTGTGTTTCGATATGCGTATGCTAAGGTAATAACTTAAAAATACGACGAGCTAGATACATAAATTTTAGTATACAATCACGATTATAGATTATTGTCAAATTTTGAAGTAAACTAGTCAACACCAAAATGTACCGCTTGCATGCTCGATTCTTTACCCTAAACTACGAACACTTTTGTGGAATTATTTTGCCAATATTTTTACACTCAACTGGTAAATACTTTTTCCAGAAGCGTTGACAAAAAAGACATATTTTATTGCTGCATAAATTCCCGCTTTTGTTCTTCAGTGGGGAAAAACGCCTTCATCGAAATACCGGATGGAAAGCATTTCGGTGAAATGGACAAGCTACGCCATCTGTTGAAAAATATTGATAATGTTGTACGAGAATTATGGGCAAATCGAAAAAATGGAAGGAGAGAATATTGATGCCCGTACGCTGTTTACGGGCAAACCAGTGAGAGCCAATTTTGGGTAGCCGTTACACCGTATAAGGGCCAACCGATTAAAGGGTTAATGATTGTGCCTTTGATTGCTACTATTCTTCACCGATTTATTGAAAAAAGCTACATTGAGAAATTATAAAACAATGTATCTATGAGCATAAATTTACAATCTATATATGAAATTATTATTCTGATAATGGTATGCTTTAGAGAATTGATAAACGAAATCATAAAGGTTTCATTTTAAATTTCATTTCAGAGCGACGCGTACGTACCCAAAACATCTCACACCTAATCTACCAGTTCTTAAAGGTACAAAAATTCCTACTGAAACATGTAAACAATAACGTAATGCTGGTGACAAACATTGATTAAAAAGCCATTCTTCCGATTTCCTTTCGCAGTCCTTTTAATGGGAAAAAATAAAGTAAATAAAACTTTAAAAAGATGTGAAAACTTTAGAAAAAGGCAAATAATCACATGTCGTATGGATCAAATGAAACTATATTAAGGGAATAACGTCTGCTAGGAAATTTGTAAATAAAGCTACGATGCTTTTATTTTCTGTTTCAGTTCGCAATCACTGTATGTCTAACTTATGTACGTTTCAGTACGTAAATAAAGAATCGCAGTCAGTTTTCTGGCACCTGATATAATAGATTTTAAATGTGCACGAATCCCCTATTCAAGCATGTATGGAATAAAAAAATGTGGCAGGCAAACATTTCATTAAAAAATTGGCACCTTTTCCGATTTCCTGCAAGAAAAGTCTTTTAAATGCGCAAAAGTAAAGTAAATAAAACTTAGAAAAAGAAGTAAATAATCACAGGTCGTTTCGCTTGGTAATGTTCTTTAATCTTATTCCATTTCACATGAGAGAGACAGACCTCTTCTTCACTTTTTTTCCATTCTTTGGTCGAATGGGATCGGTACGGAAAAGTAAACAAGCGATGGAAAAACTTTAAAATAAATGCCGTAAATACTGCAATGAGTTTCTCCCCTAGAAGCCTTTTCAAGGGCCGGCATCTTTGAAAAGGAAAATGGAAGATTTTTTTTTTTATTATTTTTTTTAGTCAGGTGGAGAAAGAGGTTTGGAACGTGTGTTTATTTGCTGCCATCGCTACTAGAAAAAAATAGTTTCGCAATATATTTTATTATTTCATTTTTTTTCTTGCTTCGTGCCTTGGGGACATTTCAAAGGATTTTTCATGAATCGATATCAACATCTTTGAAGTAAAGAACGTTTGATGTCATCGTTTGCGATTGGTTCCTGGCGGACTGAAAACCAGATTTTTGGACATAGTAGGTGAAAGCAGGTTTTATTTATTTATTGAGTTCATTTTATGTCCAAAAACAGCATAGTAGTGGAGAATGCCGTAGTTCTGAAATCCAAAAAGTGTTTTTTCCGCGGGTTTTCTATAGTTATGCTATCAGCAAATGGATAGATCAGATATGATGGTACAAGAACTTCGGTTGGATTTTAATATATGTTCAAGATTTTATCTTTTATAAATATTATATTTGAAATCAACAAATATTACGGAGCTATGTGAACCGTCGTATTTCGTAGAGCAGTCTGAAAAAAAAATTTTTAAACTGGATTCCAAGTCATGGAAATACGTTTCTACAAATGTAGAAAACTTAATTTAGAATGCTTTGATATTTGGAAAAAGCATACATACTATTGAACGCTATGTCAGTAATATTGAAGTTGGATATGATGTTGAGATTCATTCTGTAAGAACCTCGAGACTTTTTATGAATAAGAACTGTATCCAGCTAGAAGAAATTTGAATCGATCGAAATTTATTCCATTATCGAAGGCTATCATCAACGGACTTTTAGATTCAATTCTGCCAGGAAGACTACCTATTGCGATGACTCTCATAACACAACTTCCGGAAAAATGCCGCATTATTATCATCTCATCATAATGAACTACTTTTGCATTAAAAGTTTTTTGATAGCTACAATCGCTTAGAAATTAGGGGTTAAAAAGTGAACTTCAACACTTAACATAGTCTACTTTTTAACTTAAACGTGTAACGACTCGTTAGAAAGCTCTTTATCAGTTGCACTTTCATCCTCTTAGCTCCAATTCTTTTGAAATTTCTTTCTGAAAGTTTTGCTACCTTTTATTTCTTGACAAAAGTAATCTACCTTCGCTTTCCGGCTTGGCTACAGGATTCGTTTTGTTTAAGATTGCGTATCCTCGAAAAGTTCGTATGTGTAAAGTATTTGGATGAATTAGAATCAACATATCTCTGCAACTGTTTTAATAACGCTACAAATCCTACTAAGCTCCTTGCAAGAAATCTATTGCCATTTGTACAAGTCACTAGTAGCGCAGAAATTAAATTTCATTAATTTGTTAAAAAAATAGTAGAAGAGTTGCTATCTTTAATGAAACTGAAATTCATAAAAATTTATAACCTGTCATTTGTGGTTGATTCTCTTAGCACAAGCTATTAACTTTTGTATACCTTTAGCCGAGACACTCTTGAAGTGTCTCAGTTAAAATTAAATTATGATTTCTATGACTATCGAAATATCTGCTCAGACCCAAGATAAACCCATTTTGTGGCAACTATTAATGAACTGCTGGTCACACAAACAGAAGATTTAATAAAAAAAGCAGATTGAAAAATAAACAAACCTTATAAAATGCCATCTCGGTAAAGGAATAAGACGTCTTTTATTGAAACATAAAAGAATAAGCATTGGCCTGAAAGATTTCCAAACTTTCCTATTCCCAATTCTTCTCCGTCGTGTGCCTATTTCATTCCAAAAGTCAGGAGTTACGCGAGATTGGAAAAGATAGAGAGAGGCATTTGTTTTATGATGAACGAAAACCCATTTTTCATGCTTCCGCGACTTGACATCAGCATTTGGGGAGAGACGGTTGAAAGTCTAAACAGGGAAAACATTTCGAATATTGCCTTTGTATTTATTCATTTATCAACCGTATTTCGTAGGTACTCATTTGGGGTTATTCCTTTCGCTTTGCTGGATTCAAATATGGATTGAATTGGATGGGAAGGTTTTTGTTGAAGTCTTAGTTCTGCTGTCTGCTTCCAGGAGAAAAAAAACTTACTTTTCTAGAGAGAAGAAAACGGATTGGAATGGAGTTTTTTCAGTTTCGGTGTTTTGCTTTGATGGCATGTTTTTTAAAGATAAATGCCTTTTCTGAAAAGTGTAGCAAGAAATAAAGCCATACATTACAAGAGTTGAATGCTTGGGTAAATTTGTTTTCCAAAGGATTCAGCGATTTTCAGCTTTTAATAAAAGTTTGTTGAGTTTACCATATGCTGAAAAACCTCTCGGAAATTTTTACGAATAACTGAATGCTGAATTTCGCTGCTATTTCCTGTATACTGAATGTTACAGTTAGTCAGTTATTTTTCATGGTTTTTCGAAAGCAGCTCTCAATCTTAAAGCTACGTGGAGAATAACTGAGTTAAACCTTGTAGTTCTAAAGTGTGGTCAGATGGAGGACAGCTATGACGTCTGACCGTGTCCACCAAATATTCACTAGCTCTTCATATAACACAACTATGTGTATGGTACATGTTATTTTTGATCGATTCTCTGAAAATCGTTCTAAATTTTGAAGCTACCGAAGATTAATTGAGTGCTACCTTGTAATTCTGAAGAGCGATCATATGTAGAGAACACCTGACGTATCTGACCATGTTCTCCATTTGTCCACTAGCTCAACAAACAACTCAACCGTGAGTACAGTAGTGTTATTTTTAATGGATTCTCAGAAAAAGCATTCTAAGTTTTGAAGGTACGGGAAAGTTGATTGAGACAAAACTTTAAGTTCTGAAGAGTGGGAGTTGGCAAGGTTACACACCTGATGTGAATGACAATGTTCTCCAGTTGTCCACCAGCTCACCAAATAACACAACCTCGAATGCAGTACCTCTTATTTTTGATAGATTTTCTGAAATTCGTTCTAATTTTTAAACGTACGGGAAGGTTGATTGAGACAAACTTTTGAGTTCTAAAATGTGGTTGATGGTTAGGAGCACACCTGACGCGTCTTATAATGTTCTCCAGTTTTCCCCCCAACTCGGCATATAACACAATCACGAAGATCTTTGACCAGCGGCGATTGCTCAGAAGGTTAAATGTGCATAAGCCCACATACGAAGTTGATAATTTCTTGTATCAGAGTTTGTAACCTCTGTCCATCTATGAAATAGCCGAGACTCTGCAACCAGACTGCATTAAACCTTAGATCTTTTAACAGGCACTTATAAAAATTCGAGAATTCCTTACACACTGGTATATAACTTCTAGTTTTTAATATAGAATTTTGTGACGTGTTTTTCACTCACTTTTTGATATTCGAGAAATCTGTAATTTGTAACTTAATTGAGAGTGATGGATTCATTTTGATTAAATCTTCATTCCATAGGAGAGGCGCCATCTGGTAACGAATTTGAGAAAAATTGAATACATGATTTTATACTGTTCATCACTATGAACACTGAAATGACCAAAATAATAAGGATAAGTGTTTTTAAAACACGTTTTTATTGGTGTACTAAAACAAATATTTTTTACTCAAACCTCTGGGGTTCAGAACAATCGCTAAAAAAATACTATGGATGAGATTTCTGTTTTGTTTATTTTGGATTCACAGACCGTTTTCTGGTAACTATCCGATTTAAATAATCACCAAATCCGTTTGGATACTGCATCAAGAGTTAAGTTGGAACCAGCTCTTTCTTTAGTACGCAAAACGTTGCATTCTGTGTTCTTTGAGTCTGTTTAATTCTTTTTATTTAAAACCGCTAAATAAACGAATCTTAAAAGGGCTAAATTCCAAATGGAACGATTATAATTACCTAAATTGTTTGGTTAAAAATTTAACTCCCAAACAAGCCTTAGAAGTCACCAAAAGGAGCGATAACGAACAATTATGATAGCCTTTCCACAAAATCAGGCTCTTATTTTATGTTAACATTGAGAGTTACAGCAATATGAACATCCATTTTCATATTTGCAAAGTATCCTTAAGCCATAACTTTAAAAAATTCTATCTTAAACATTAATTAAAATCTTCTAACAGGGTTTGATTGAAGATTCCTATTCACGGAGCATTACACAGGAAGCAGGTATAGCGGAAGTTCTACATTACCCTAAATAAATAAAACAGAATCTAGTCTATAAGGAAATTCAGCCATAATAAATGACGTTAGAGAGAAAACTCCTAGCATTTATAGTATTGAAAATGAATTAAATATGATTAAAATTCGAATTTACTTTCAGCATTTCTATCAGCGCCTTATACTTTTACGATTTTTTTCTTTGACCATTAGACTTTTGATAAAAGAAAATTATTTTTTACTTTTTAGTGGAATTACAAAAGCTTGTTTTTAAAAACTTAATCTTTTCACAAATAAACTCATGTGGCCTTTTGTGTCTTCACTGAAAGTATTTGTCGCCGCAATACTTTGACTGCTATTCTGTATACCATATTGCTTTTATATTTCGATTTTAATAATTATTTCTCTTTTTATTTTACTGATATTTTATATTTCTTTATTTTGATAGTTTGCATCTCTCAGTTTTGCCTTTTTCTTGTGGAATTTTCGTGAATTACGACTTTGATTGATAAAGGATCGATTTTTTGCGATACAGTGAAACCTCTCTGAGCGGCCACCTTTCCGTTCCGAGAAAAATTGGCCGCTCAGAGGGGGTGGCCGCTCTGAAGGGTTTTCGTTACAATTACAAGATAATTGCTATAATACATAATATAAACAAGTCTGACACATATTTCTTATTTAAAATGAAGTTTAAGACTTATCTAAAGAGAAAATGGTTCTTTATTTAATAATTTTTTACATTTTTTTGAAAAAGGATACAATTTGTGACTGTTTTAAGTTTTTACCCTTCCCGGAAAAAACCATTTTTTCAAGTTCGTTTTTCAGTTTAAAAAGTAAATCTTTAACCGATGCGTTTGTCAAATGGTATGGGCGAACCCACCCGGTGGCCGTTCGGAGGGGTTGGGTGGCCGTTGCTAGGGGTTATTCTAACATTAGGTCTATGGGCCGAAAAATCCGTGCCACGAAAAATTGGCCGTTAAGAGGGGTGGCCTGTATGCAGGGGCGGCCGTTCGAAGAGGTTTCACTGTATTATGTACTTCACCTTTTGCATTTCATAATTCCATTTTCTTAATATGTTCCTATATTTTCTCTTTATTATACAAATTATAGTATATTTTCGAATACGTGATTTGTTTATTTTCTATCAATATTTCCCCTTGAAACTTTATTTTGCTATTTCTTAAGAGTGCAGCGAATATTACTTAAGTTAAGTCTCGTGTTATATTTGTTGAAATTCAAGGAGTCTTTTCTGAGAAGTCTAAAAAAATAAATATTAAGTTTTCGAATTTTTACTTCATAACTTGTGAGTTTAGTTACTTTTTTTCGTTTGTGTCAAATATTTACGTACTTCTATGGTGAAAATGTGATAATAAGGCATGTTTGCAATAATTAAAGCGTAGAGTTTATAACTACAGTTACTTCTTTAAAATTTGCGATCTATTTATTAATTTTTACATGTAGGAATAATAGAGCAAATGTCAAATTTTTAATACAAATTAAATCCTTCCATTGACTTTTAGAGGAATTTGGAGTAAGTAGGCGAAGGCCGTCTAATTTGATAAAATAACTTCATTTGAAGTCTTTATCTAATAAATAAACCCTTTGTCTAAAAATATATTAGCTCATTCATAATTTAAATAATTATCTATAAAATGTATATAAGGCCACTGTGGAAATGAGTAATTAAGATAAATGTTTTCATTGATGAATATTAAAATATTATTGCTTTGAAGTCATACAAATGAAAATTTTCAATCTTTGAAGATGTATGCATGTGAAATATACTGCTGGAATTCAAATTTAAGATTGTTCTTTCAGATATTCATGAATTTATGTGTTTATAATGAATAATTCCGTATCTAAAAGAAATAATTTAAAGTTTTATTTACAATTCAATTACCATTGTGCTTTTGCTTCTGTTAAAATATGGATTTAGCATTCATTTCCTAATAAATTAACGTCTCTCAATGGAGTAAGTTTATACTCACGTATTAAATGCAAATTTTCACACTAGAATTAAAATTCAAAATCTACTTCGACTGTTCTAATTTTAAGAACATTTATTTTGTTGTTGGAAACAACTGATTGTTTTTTTGTTTATATTTTCTTTATTAATATAATTTCAACTCTTAAAACTTAAAGCTCATTGAAGAATTATTTTGTTAATACATAAGCTTCGTTTAATATATTTATATTTAATATCTTTGTCTATTAACATTAGAATCATTCTTGTTCAATAGCTTTATTAGAGTTAATCTAATGAAAACTGTATCGATATTTCTGGAATTTACATTTAATATATTTAATTAGTTATATTACATTTATTTGTTTGATAAATTTTTATTTTAAGAAATTATGTGATAACTATGTGCAACATTATGTTGGAAACCTTCAATAGATAGCAATAAATAATATACATGATATTAAATGATTTTCCCTCCAAATTTCACTGTCTGTACTTTTAAAAACACAGGATTGTTGTACGGAGGTTTGAACAGTGTTTTCATGCGACAATCATATTTTTCTTTGTTTCGTAACAACCGAAAGCTGAAGATTAGCATATTTTTGTATTAAAAGCGTTTGCGCAAAATGTAAAGAATCTAAACACAGCATAAAATGCTAGACGACTGGTGCAAGCACTGTGTCCCGCAGTGCAGCATATTATTGCATGCTTAGATGGCACGTGCAATTATGATTTTCATGGGCAGAGTCTTCCTAACTTTCGGCACTATTGATAAAACTAGTTATCAGATATAGAGGTGTAGAGTTGAAAAAGAGGGGAAAACTATCTACAGGTTCATTAGAATAGGAATAGATCAGTTCAGCAAGGGGAAAGAAATCTCAGTGATTTTGTGTTACAAAAACTGTACAAGGCCGTACAGATAAAGTAGTAAGAAAATTTTGTTAGTGACCCACCAGTAGCCTATTGCATTAAGGCATGGATGAGGAACATGAATAGAAGGAATAGTGTTGTGGGTAATATTCTCTGGTTGTGCCTCTGGCCAGCATTGTTCAAAAACGTGTATACCGATATACGCTGTAACAATGAATTGATGGTTGAGCTTTTGCAATCTGTTGGTTTTTGTCCAAGGAAACACATATGTGGACAGGACCAGTTTTCCTTGAAAATCCTCCAGGTAGGAAACTTACTCGCATGTACCAGAGCTAAATCAGACCTAACTCAGAGGCTACCTACGTATTCCAAGGTCGCGATGACCAACAGAAAATGCCCCACTTCCCCTTTATCACGGTCTTTGACTCAAAGACCTGGTCAGATATTCTAGACCAAATGGAATAAGAGCAATCACCATTAAATTTGGTTGATACAGCGTCGTTCCCATTCATAAGAAAATATTAACAGTTGCCAACTGAAAATTACAAAATTTGGTCAAAGTTCGAAATATACATCTTCTTCTTAATCAGAAACTAGTTTTATTCAGTTACGTTGCTGTCACATTTCTGTTTCCCTGATTTCATTCATACGTAACACAATTTTCCTGATAACGTGGATTACTTACGGGAAAGTTCGCGTAAGTCATGTCTGATTTGCTCCATAATAAGCAACAGAATAATTGTCCTTCATATGCTCTGGCTAAAACATTTTCTCCGAAGATTTCATGTTTGGATTCCTTCCAGAAAGTACGCAGGAAAAAACGGACCTCGTGTGATGGAGAGGCAAGAGTATTTCATATGATAGACCAATTTATTTTTTTCTTCTTTCTCCGCTTTCCCAATCTGGAGGACACAAAAAGTCTCCGTGTTATAAAAGAAAATCTCTTTTCCGTCGAGAATTATTCCCCCTCCCTTCCAGTTCTTCCCCCTTTATTCGAGTTTCCGACTACAGTAACATTTGTATGACATTTAATTAATCCTTATTCGTTGAAGGCGCGATCTTTAATAGAGAAACGGTTATTGTTTTCACTCACGAACAATTTAATGTAGTTACAGCATGATAAGTCTCGGTTTTGATGACGTTCAACACTAATTCTTCTAAATATTTTTAAATTCTAAATTTTTAAAAAAAAATTGTGTGATTTTTTTTATAATTTTAATGTGACGGTGTGCGACATGGACTTTTGGAGCTTCAGTGTATTTTTAGTGCTTTTGTAATTGCGTGTTTTCATTTTAAAACATTTATGTTTTTACAGTTTTATAATTGATGAGGTTTTGAGCTTTGAGTTCTCTGCAGTTACTTTTTTCTTTGTGTTTTAATTCACTTTGTGGCTTGTGTTTTTTGTATGTTTTTGACATGCACTCTGTAAATGGAGTCATCTCTGTAGTGTGCTTTCTTTGAATAAATAAATAAATAAATGCTAAACAAAATGGTACCTTAATATTTAAATGAATCTCCTTGTTTCAAGCAACACTGAGTCTGAAAAAAACATTTTTTGGAACCATAATTGTCTGTCTGAATTTATTGGTCTGTCTCTCTCCCCCCTTTGTTAAAGTTGAAGACTAGAATAACATCCACAGTGGCATTTAATTAATCATTATGTAAAATATCTCAAATTCGCGATCGTTGTTAAGAAAACGGAAATTGTTTTCACTCACGAGCAAGTTCATGTAGCTATCTTGATCAAACTCATGGAGTTATAATGATGCCAAATTCTAATTCAAAATTTTTCGAAAATGCTGCATTCAACTTACACGCATTTGATTAAAAACATTCGTTTTCATTTTCTAGTATGATATTTACAAACAGATAATCATCAAAAAAGTGGAACTCGAGATTTCGATGGATCTCCAAGTTTGCGTTCATTCTGTTCGTTATTAATAACGACGGTTTCAATCAATATATTTTGTTGTAAATTAAGTATTGAAAACGAATACCATTACGGAGGTGTTCAAGAAAACGAATAAGAAACCTATGAAACGATTGGCTCATTCCATTATTTAAAATTCATTTTTATTGAGTTAAAATGACAGACTCATTTGTTTTCTTCGGAAATAAATGAAACGCAGTTTTTGTTCTAAATTACCATGAAAACACATCAAACTTTTATTCATTATATGTAAAATGCTTGCAAAGCATAAAGTAAGTTAAATTGATCTCGATCAACTAGTGTTTCATTTTTCGATTACTTGTTGAAAGTGAGGACTGTTGCGATTGCGTTAAAAATGAATAGAAAAGTTTCTACTGATTCAATCCCCATAATTTAAAACAGTTTTTTCCGACTGTAATCTTTTTAAAATGACATCCTCCTTCGTATTTTTGGAAAATAACCGAAATGTGCACTAGTATGTTTTGGTATAATTCATAACACATGTGAAATAGTTAATATTATAGTCATAACACATATCAATTTTTATACAATAAATTTAATACATTTTTAAACCATGAAGTAAATAAGGTAAAGAATTGGTCTTAACAAATTCAAACTGTAATTTCTTTTTCACTTGAACATGATATTCTCGATTAGCTTGTGTTAATTTTTAAGTTGAAATGGACCTCCATGCACATCCTGCTAGGGTAAATGAGAAAAATTAAATTATTTATTTCAAACATCACAAATCACTGTTAACCATGGTTTCCTTTTATTCAATGTAAATTTCATACTTGTGTTCCAATAATGCGTTTTTAATTTATTCCAATAATGTTTTTTTTATTTAATTGACTTCATTCAATATAACAAAAAATATGAATTCTACGTACGATATTTTTACGAGAACTAAGGACAGGAATTCTAAAAAAGTGATACTTAAACAAGGTATTACATAACATTTCTAAAAGAATTTTATTGGATAACTTCAAAGGTTGATAGATAAAATGTCACTCGGAAATTAGTTTCACTCTTGGAAGAAATAGGTTAATAGGCTAAAAAGAATAATACAGCCATGTCTACATAGGAAAAACATTATAGTTTTTTTTTTTTTTTTTACTTTTAACATGATAGGAAAGATAGTTTCACAGAGAACGGTCAAAAATGTCTATAGGCTAAAAGGGAAAGGAAAACAGAATTCATTTTCAAAATAAAAAGAACACCTTCCCACAAGCTAAGTCATAAATCAACCACCGAGCAACGTTTTTGCTCGGGAAAAAAACCTTAGTCTCTTAGAACACTTCTATTTTCAAAAACATAAACCCTACGTTTTTTAATGCAGAAATCGATGGATAAGTGCGTGTTATAAAAGTTCTTTGTTAGAGTTAAAACGCTTCAAAAAGCGAAGAATCATCGGTGGAACCTGGAATATTTCTCGAGTACGGTTGGTTCCTGTTGCCTGCAGTTTTCCGTTTTTTCGAGAACTCGTATAATGCGTTTTCGGTGCCGAGTTTGATATCATTTTTTGGTTGTAAAAGATTCAAGAGAAGAAGAGAGAAAAAGATGTTTACGAATACCCTTTTAAGATGCCGAAAAAGTAAATGGTAGTATTGAATTTTTTCGACGGGCTTTTGAAGTTGGAGGCGTCTTTTCACTTTAGGATTTAGCTAGGCTTAGCTGCTTCTTTACGTCCTAGAAATGAATAGCTAGGCGATGCGGATCTCGTATGCTAGGCTACGTTCATAGCAGTTCGTTCTTATAAAAATATATTCTATGACACCAGCTAGCTATTTTAAAATATTTTTTTTTTTACTTTTACACTAGGCATTCACATTATTAAACCACATTGCACTTAAAAGAGGTAAACATTTTCATTATTGATTAATCATTAACAAAATTTTATCCTCGGGGATTTCAGTAAATGTTCACTGGTCGTGTCTCAGCTCAGACCAACTCATCACAATTCATACTACACAGGGACGTTATTCTTACAGGTGGTGGGCTTGTGCTTGTCCTTGGTGTGATTCAAAATTCGAAAATTGCACATATTTCTAATATACCCAAAAATTTGTTGCATTGTCCGTGTATTTTTAATAGCTGTATTACAACAATTATACTTTATTTACATGAGATTGGCTTCTAACATATGATAAAAACAGATATTCAGGGTTTAAGTATTCGAAAAGGATGAGAACTGCGTTTCCTGTATGTTTATTCTGAATATGTCTAAAGGTGTTCGTACTTTATTCAGCTTCAAAGTAAAATTCCCTGTAATCATGTTTCTAATTTTTTAATACTGGTTTAATATATTGATTCTTAACTCTTTGAAGTCTCTATCATCATTACATCTATATTATTTGCTTGAAGGCAAAATTTTTCCACCATCATATAAAAAAAATGTCAGTTCTTCGTATAATCACTAAGAAGGTTAATTTTTTAACCAGATACTGAGTTAAACCACTCACTGGCAGCAACGTTTAGAGCACAACCAGACTCCACGAATGGGCTAATCAATGGGAGTGTACTCTCCTCCACTTTGTTGTATACTCACACAATATGGTGCCTTTTGTGTTACACTTCGTTCTATACTGAAAAAAATTAAGTATACATTTTGGGCATCTTCTCTTCAACCGACTGGGCCCGAAATTTGACAGAAATCTGTGATTGGGTCAACAAGACCAAATACCAAATTTTTTAGGTAGCCTGTTACGTTTCTGAGTTCTCGCGTTCACATGCACACGAAAAGACACACTGAAAAACAAGCAACCTTGTAGTAGATTTTGTCAAAATTTTGATACAAATCTACAATTCTGGTCATAAAACTACATTCTAAATTTCATCCATCTTACTTGTTACGTTTATTTCTTACCATGCACATGGGCAAACAGACAGACAGACAGATTTCCCATAGATGGATGTCGTTGAAAATTTAAGAGGTCTTCGACATTTTTGAGACAAAGATAGAGTTAATAATTTTTTTAGTTGAAAACCGGAAGTATAGTATAAAATTCCAAAAGCTTCCCACCCAAGAACCTCTTTCATGACACTAGCAGGGAGTTTGAAGAAGCGAAAAAAATTTAAGACGTCTCAGAATGCAAAGAAGATACAATTTTTATTAATGTTTGGTAATTCAAAATTATATTAATGAAAGACAGAATTTAAATAAAACTGCCAAAACTTTTAATTTTTAGCTTTAACTGGGGCTTGGAGAAAGTTTCATCCACTTTCTCATCAACAATTGATGTCAACAGTGTAAACAATGAATTTTCTCTCATTGTCTGATTTACGTCAGCTTTTTGGAGTACGTCATATTTTTTTTCAATTACAACCAAATTTCTCTCTCGCCGCATTCAGTGGCACAAATCCGGACACTAGTCCGGACGTGAACTTGAAATTCGGACTATCTGGACTCAATCCGAATGTATGGTAACCCTAGGTAAAGACAGCATGTCAATTATCATCAGTCTAGCTTTTTGAGTTCTTACATATTTCAATTTAACTTCACTATTTTAATTTTTGTAAAAATGGAATTTTGTAATTGCTCACTTTCTGAAGAGCTAGAGTTATGAAATTTCGTGCACATCTTTTTATGACAAAGAACTATTTTAATGTTTATAGAGCTTCAATATCAGTTAATCGATCAATTAAATTAACCTCTTAACTATTGTTCCCAAGCGCCTCAGCCAGTTTTAAGCTTATAAGCTAAAATTAAGTCATTCATAGTTGTTATAAGTCGATGCAAAAATGACCGGTAATCCTGCTAAATCCTGGTTTATGAAATCAATGAAATTTATTTTTAGACGAGAAGCAAAGGTTGATTTATATGCAGTTAACTATATCTGTACATGTTGGGACTTTCGATTAAAAGTGGTATAAATGTCAATGCAACTGCAAAAAAATTGTTCTATTCCATATTTTTTCACGTATTTTTGTTCAACTTGTTTTGTTTCGTGTTTGTATGGATGGAATTTTGAAATTGTTTTTTCTCTTTCTTTCTGATGAACTAAGGTTTTGGAATTTTGTGCATTTGTGTATTCACGATGGCATTGCATTTTTCAACATTTTCGCAACTTAATTATCGTACAATCAATTATTTAACTAAATTTTGATTCAAAACAAGTGACAGAAGTGAATTTGAGAAAAAATTATTTCAGGATTACGTAATATTTATAGTAATGCAATGCAAATTATAGACTAAAAAGTATAAATTAATCGAAATAATAAAAGATCCTACTTTTAAATATACTAATTAAAGAGTGTTTTTAAAATTTGTTTTCATTATTGAGTTTTCGTTCTCACAGACCGAGAGACAAAAAAAGTACTCCCAAAAGTGTTTTTTAGGACTAACGGAGATGTAAATCGTGAAGATTCATCAAAGTCTCGAGGCTTAATTCTTCGGCGAATACAATACTTCCTTTAAGCATTCTTTGTATACGAGAAATGCAAATTAAAGACTACAAAGTAGAAATTAATTCAAATAATAAAAGATCCTACTTTTAAATATACTAATTAAAGTATTTTTTTTTAAATTTGTTTTTATTATTGAGTTTTCGTTTTCACAGACCGAGAGACCAAAAAAGTACTTCCAAAAGTGTTTTTAAAACTAACGGAGATGTAAATCGTGAAGATTCATCAAAGTCTCGAGGCTTAATTCTTCGACGATTACGATACTTCCTTTAGCATCCTTTGTATACGAGAAAGTAAAAATGTGCAAAGCCCAGCAGACAAAGCAAAAAAGTTTTCGACACAAACTACCAGAACACAAAGAAAAGGGAAGAAAGCAAAATCCGAGAAGCTTTTCCAGAACTATTCCTCACACTTTGCATTACTTCTTGACAAACGTATTCTTCTATACCCTCTACGAAACAATACCATTCCTTAACCATCTCTGAAAATCTTGTTCATCAAATAACCGACCACTCCATCTATGTATGAAGAAAGAGAACACATTTTTCTTAAACCTCACATCCCCCTCCAGTAACCTGGAAACGAAGCGAGCGCCTTATTCAACTGTCTGCTGTTAATGAGAATAGACTACTTTGGATGGAGTTGAGTTGCAGAGAGCCCCTAGAGGGTCTTGGAACAATAGCCCGCTGGCGCAACACGGGCCAGCTCCCCGTGATAAACTCATCAGTATCTAGTGTGGGGTAACTTTGCTAGGCATCGGTAATGGGACTGTCTGTGCAATTTGGGATGCGAGAGCCCTGTGTTGACGGATCGGTGGCGATGTGTGAGTTGTAACTTACACATGTTGTATCTGTGTGAACTGAAACATAGACCTTGAGGGACTGACTTCATGCGTGATAAATTTCTAATTGTTTCTAATAATGACATAAGTTTACTACTTTTTAGGGCAGAATTTATTTTTAACGTTATACATGAATCTTTCTCTATGATTTTGTTGAAATAATGGTTTGTTAAGTAATATTCATGTTTTCAATAACGTCACTTTAACTCTTTCCTTGAAACCCATACAGGATTTCCTTACTGTAATTAATTGTATATCAGGAAACAGTGAACAATATTTCCATTCTATTAAACTCCGTTCCGTGCGATTTCGACAGTTTATCTTTCATAAAATTAGGTTTTGACCTAAGTAATTATGGTTATGGCTATTTAATTATGGTTATTGGTCTAGCATATCTAAACGAGTTCTTGAGTCAAGGATGCTAGTAAAATCACGAGATGCGGCAAAAATTGTTTCTAAAAGGGACGCTAATATAACAAAATCTAAAAGAAAAAAATAAAATGCCGGATTACTCAGTATTGAAGTTTTTGACACTATTCGAAATTCTGCTTCAAAAATTAAACAAATTGAGATAAATTTCAATCTTTTGTCCCTACAATGTCTAATACAGACTTTGGATTATAATTTCGATTAGTAAAACGCTTCCTTAGAGTAGAGAATTAGAACTTCTATGGTTAATTGCCATAGGCAAAATATACATTTTATAAATTTTACAGTTCATAACATTTTGTGATATTTTAAGCTTTTATATTACAAAAATACAAATGGGACGTAGATATAACTAAAACCTGAAAATGTCACTGAGCATTCAAAGTTATTTTTTAGATTATTATGGCTCCAGGGTACTCCGATAATGACAAAGTTGACGTTTTTATTTCTGTAGCTTTGGATGTTTTGTTCCTCTTATGAATCACTTTTTTCCCGAAATAGCAGCCGTAAGCGTTCTTTTATTGTTCGTTACAATACAGAAAATGCCATCTACAAAACAATGCAGAAAACCATCTTCAATGCGCAACGAGGCCGAATGTTTTTTTTAAATAATCAGTTATTAAAACTGACAAACGAAAAGAATTGAACGTAAAATAAAAATCACGGTTATCTAACTTTCGTTTAGAAGAAACGAAACTAATTTGGATTTTGCTCTAGAAATAGATTAAAGCAGTGGGTTGACGATTGCTTTAATCGGAGGAAATTCATCCTTATGCCCAATTCCTTACAGATGTCATTTATATCAATCCTACAACAGGGATTTTAACGCTGCGATTATTAAGAGAAACATGTTGAGTTCACACATGAATCCATTGAATGTTACAGACACCTTAATCATGATAATTCTAACTGTCTTTGTTTTTTTCAGCTACAAAATTACCAACTCAACAGTACTTCGTGCAGACTCCCAAAGACTTGACAGCCGTCGAAGGGACCACAGTAGACCTTCCATGCCAAGTTGGGGCGCTGGCAGGGGATGTACAGTGGAGTAAGGATGGATTTCTTTTGGGTAAGTGCAGCTATTTCGGTGGTAAAATGAAGGATTCTTGTTTAATGGCATGCCATCACATTCACCATCCATTGGATCATTATTATCATGATTCCATCAAAATGAATTGGATTGAAAATAACTGAATGTTTCCCATTGAATCTGCATTTTTCATTTTAAGACATTGTAGATTTTCGCTTGTTTCCCATCTTCATTTTTGTAATTTACATTGAATCGTTAGCAAGAAGCAATTTTTAGTACTGGGGTTGTCAAATTGGAGGGGTCCGCGTGTTATAAGCCCTTTTTAAGTAGGAGTGTGTAGTCTGAAATTATAATTGCTCATTACCTGAAATTATGATTGCTCCATTAAAAGAATTTTGGAGAATATTATTCACGTAAAGTGGTAATTTCATATGTTTTATAAATCTCAAGAAACCTTTCTGAATATGAATTCCATTAAATCTAATGAGTACAATTACTGATGCCAGCTTGGAATGGTTCCTTGAATTAAAAACGACTGCAAGAGATTGAAAAAGACTTACAAATGACACCAAGCGACTAGTTACAGAAAATCTCACGAAACCTTTCTTACATGAATTTCATTA
>BGPR01000746.1:0-100697 GCA_013235015.1 Araneus ventricosus
TTTTTTTATGATTAATTTAATACATGTTTCTAGAACTTACCTGTCTATGTTTTGTGACACCACCTTTAGAAATTACTGCATGCAAATTCTGTTGATCATGTTTTCAATCTGCTGTTCACAATGAAATAAAGTCAAAAATTGTACAGATTATTTAGAATTAAAACACAAACATATACTGTTTTATTTCATGAAAACTAAATTAAACAACATTTTAAAATAACCATATGCATTTTCACATGAAAATTAAACATTTCTTTGTCTGATGACAAATAATGTCAAATGTCTGCCTATTTATGGTATTGTCGCTGGAGTTTTAAAAATTCACCATGTATACAATAAAACTTACTAGCATCGTGTGCTGACATAGAGAACATTGCTTGGAAAATAAAATTTTATGAAAGTCTGCAATCGTTCATTTGCTTCTTTCCACATATATTTTTTGGTTTGCATGTTGTCTCCATTTTCATCCTCTCTCGCTCCTCCTTTTCTCATACATGTTTATGATCTCCACATCAAGAGAGAGATGGGAACATGATTGTCTACATCTACTTAGCTTGTGCCTTCTCTTCATTAACCCATTACATAATTTTTTTTTAATCTCATAGGCCCATATTTTGGATTTAAATTTATACCTTTTTCCTGAATTAAAGAATGCTTTCTCTATGGCATCTTGGCACAAATCCTTTTCCTTCACAAATATAAAACCTTTACTTCAGTATGTCTTGAACAATTTTTTTTTCATTTGTCCCAAACTTTTGTTACAATGAACTAACCCTCATAGCAAAAATTAAATTCCTTTTGTCTCTCTTATGGAAACATGAAAGCCATATTTAAATTCAGTAATTGATATGGTGATGCAAGGCTCTCATTGAATCAGCGGAACACTGTAAAACTTATTCAGATTGCCCAATTTGTACTATCAAAAGTGTCATTATTTGGAAATTGCTGGTTAATTGGATGCCAGTTACAAGAGATTCTGCTATACTTGGTTTTAAGATTTAATACATTATACCAGGTTTAGTGAAAACAGCATTTCATGCAACCATTTTCACTTTAGTTGGTTAATTTCCAACTGGCAATATTGAATTTCATTTAAATTTGTTTAGATTTTAAACAATTTTGATGATGCATTGCAACTATTATTTATTTAATTCAAATAGACCAAATCTTGGTTATCTTTTCTGAGTGAGTTTTTATTTTTTTATTTTTTTAAAATCTGGTTTAATGCGATAGTGTATATACTTATCTGCAATTCAGCAAATTTAATGTTTGAAGTGTCAGTATAATTTTGAAAAGCTTTTCATGATGTCATTATAATTTTTTTCACCAATTTTTGCATGGATCAAAAACCAAAAATTTATGATATTCTTACAGTACTAGAAAAATAACCCATCGTGGTATGACGGGTGCAAATTGCCTCTTCATTTGAGAGATTTCCTATCAAATTTGACGTGTTTAAATAGATATATATGCAAGAGAAATTTTTATCCTTGATTGAAAACAAATAAAATAAACATGTTTTATGACAGGAAATATATATTTTTTATTTACATATTTCTTTATTCAAAAAGCCTCTTGGTCTAACAAAAAAATCTAGAAAATCTAGTAGATATAATCTAGATAGATAGAAAATCTAATTTCAAAACAAAGCACTTCTCTGCTTGTCAAACATTGCCAAAAAATATTATCAAATTATATCACAATTGCAATAAATAATGAGATGCATCGTGGTGTCCAAATTATATCATGCACATGATATTCCACAGGCGTAATTTACTACTTTCTATTGAAAAACAGAAATTAATTTGAAATATATGATTAATATAATCTAAAATTTCTCGGGAACTATTGATCATAGCGAGATAAATTTTATATCAATCGATAGAAAGTCTTATTTCACTATTTTAGAGCTATTAAATTTGAAATTAGAATGACAATTACTCTTTTAAATTTAAAATTACTGAAATTTAGGTTCTCTAACTATGAAATAATGCTGTTTAACGTCTCACAGAGTGCTATGGCTCGACTTTTATTGTTGGTGACATTAGAGTGTTACCAAGAGATCTGGGCTATTATATTAGTAATAATTGTATGTAGGAGAGTTGCAAATGATTTCAATTCTTGAATGTTTAAAAAAGTAATTAAGATTCTAGAATGAGCAATTAAGATTATAGAAAGATCTTGCAGATCTCTCTATGTGTCTCTAACCATCTAACTTGAGTTTCAAATTATAATCCGTGTTTCATTTTCTGTCTCTGTGCCTTTCTGGTGCAGCATGATGTCACTTTTCATGTGGGAAGCAAATAAGATATAATTCTTTTCCAAACATATATAAAATGATTGATTTAAATATAATTATAATGATGAAAAAAATATTGAATAAAAAAGCATTTACCACACTATTGCTGCATTTTAATGGCCACCTCTGGTTATAAATCATAAGCAGCAGCATTATAATTTAGGGATTTTTTTATTTTATTTAATGCACTTCAAGTTTGGTAGCCGGCTGGTGATGAACCTTCAAATTATTGAAATTCTGTTTAGTTGGTTTCACTTTTTGTAAAAATTGAATTAATATTATTCTTGCAGGGGGCAATGCCTTTTCATCATCTGATAAAAAATATTGGAATCTTCCAAATTTTTTCATAGTGATGAGGTTTCATTTAACTGATTTTTATTAGAATATTTTTTTATTGTTTTGTAGCTTAAACGAGCCAGAGAAAAGTTAGGGCAGTCCTGTGAAATGTGTTGCAATTATGAACTTCAGTTACAACATGTGCAACAAATGGAAAGTGAACAACGTAGCAAATCTGCTGCTATAGAGCAGAAACTTGAAGATTATAAAAAAGATTTGCATAGAGAACAAGAATATAGACAAGAAATGAAAGAGAAATTTGATGAAATGTCAAAAGAATATGAAATGAAGGTGAGTGATTTATCTTAAAAGTTTTTTTTTGATAATTATATAAAGTTCTTTAATTTTAATCTTTGTATATTTAATATGATGATGATGTTTTTGAGTTTCTACAGATTCTTCTTTATAGTCCCTACCCTATACAAAGCTTTAAAGATCAATTATCTATCAATTCACCTCAACAGGAAGAGTAGGCATGCTTCATTTTAGATGTCTTATTTGTCTTTTATGTGCATTTATTATGTACTTTTCAATTTTTTAAGATAAAGATAGCATTGGATTAATAAATAAATTGTTAATACAGTAAATTTTAATCGGCAGAGTGAAATATTTTGTCATCATTTCATGTTACACATAAATTATTAATTTTTTTTCTGGTTGTCAGATGATTATAAATTCCAAAAATCATTTGCAATGTATATTAAAAAGTGCAATTCTGAAGTTAATAAGAATTCAGCTACATTATGGAAGAGTTTCTAAAGAGAAATTCTTATATAAACGAAAACAATTTTTTTTGTCTTCTTTACAATTTTAATGTCTGCTGTTATCTTTTAGATAAAATGCTCTAAAAATACATTTGGATATATTTGACTTGCCAATCAATACTTGTACTGCTTCAGTTATTTGAATTATGTGTATATTTTCTTTCTAGTTATATAAAATGTCATTAAAATTTTATAATTTTTATCATCCCTCTTCACATTTATACTAAGCATGTGGAGAGGTGACACATTTTGTAAAGGAGGGAGATGGATAATGACTTTAATTTATTATCTTGTCTATTGGAAATGGTACTATTGTTATTTTAATTAGCAATTTTTTAAAGGCATATTAATGCAATGCCTTTTTTCTGCTCCTTCAATGCTTTTTTTATATTGCAGGTCAGTCAACTTTTCAAAATGCGAGGAGAATTTGAAAAGGCTTATAACCAAATTAAGAGTCATTATGAAATCTGCCGAAAGGAATTAAATGACTACCAAGTTAGTGCTTATTATAATATTGTTTGTAATGATATATTTTTTTGATTTATCATTAATTATTTATCTTTTTATATGCAAAAGGAAAGCTTAAGTTAAATAATTATTGTTTATAATATCTGTAATTAAAAGGTTGTAGGGTTTCCCCCCTATTTTATGATACTTAAACTTTGCACATTTATTGTCTAATGGGGAAAAAATGTTGGTTATGGCTTCTAGTGCTCTTTAAGAATATATCAGGTTGCATTCTGTTTTCAAGTATTGTAAAATGGTGATAATTCTTGCTATGCATTTTTAGAAATTCTTTACTTTTTTTTTTTGGGATACTTTTGTACATTCCTGAAATGATGTATATTATATAAAAATGTGTTAAAAAAATGGTAACATTTAGATAATCTGAAGATTATAAATTTGACTGATAACAATATTATTTTTATGATTCAATTAACAAAGACCCTTTAAAATTGTGCTTTTAAAAGTGTCTAAATAGTATTTGAGGATTATTATTAATGTAGAGGTACATTTTGTAGAGAAATAAAATATTTGTATAAAACAAATCCAATTGATACCCAAGTAGCCCGTGAAAAACTCCTGGGAGTTTTTATTTTGCATATTCTTTAATGTGCAGATCTTGTAGGTCATTTTTAAATTTCAGTCAACTATTCTGTCTTAAATGAACTAGTATCTTTATTTAGTTTTTATAGTAGTTTTCTGGTCAAAAGAGCCTTTTCTTATTGATATTGTTTTTTTTGGATAGGCTGTTTAAAAAATGAAAATCAAAGTTAAATTTGAACAAAATAACTTTACTTGAAATATTTGTGTTTTAATCAATAATATTTTCAATTAGTTGTGATAGAATAATTTAGATAATTTCTTGTTTAAAATTAATGTAGTAATTCTGTATAGTTTATATATAGTTATTTTTTTTATTGAATAAGATTTGCTGTTGACCCATTATTTTTTTCTGAGGTTTATTTCTTAGTATACTCATAATTTTTGCCTTAAATTGGAAAAAAAAAAAAAAAAATGTTAATATATATTTTTTTACTTCTAGTCTACTGTTGTGATAGAAAGAGATGCTTTGAAGAAAGAAGTATGTATTTCGGATGCTGTTTTGAATTTTTAAATCTTTTTAAAAAGAAATCTTAAAAACTAAGTTTTTGTGTGATTGCTGTCTTGAGGCATTATCTTTCAGATAAAGATCAAATCCATGTTTTTATTTATGCTTAAATACAGTCAATGTTATCGATTTTTTTTAAACTGAAGTTTGCCAGTACTTTGAGAAATGTCTAATGGTAATAATAATAATAACAATAACATTATTCTTGTATTATAAGAAAACATTTTATGATGGTGAAAACCATATTAGTTTAATTCTCTCTGCATTATATGTATCAGTGTGTGTGTGGCTGAAAAACAAAATCCATTTTAACTTTCTCCTGTTTCATATTTGATTGCATGCATTCTCTGCCAGCTTAATATGTTTCAATACTCACTCTCAGTACCTGACTAATTTCTGAACTTATTTATAGACTAGCCGCCTTCGGCGACCAGTTTGTTCGCCGGGAATATAATTTCAATTGAATCTCTTGTGTATAATTTGGTATTCATGGTTCCCTTAACAAAGTAATTTTAAATTTCAAATCATGATAGACATTTAACTCGTGTTCTTTCAATAGCCTTGCACCTATTATGTTCGTTGTCTGGATGCACGTCCTTAATGGAGTCCAATAACTGTCTGTGTCATGTATCATACAATGGCATCATCTTCACTCTCTTATTCCTCTTGAAAATATGCATTTGATTTTAACTTTAAAATGTTGCGGCACATTTTACTTCCAGCAGCATGCTAGCTGAATGAAAATATGCTGATTAAAACATATCATCATTAAACATAAAAAAATATTACCTTAACTTTCAACAATGGAAGAGAAGCACACAAATAAATATTTGTTGAAACAATGAAAACGGTTTGAATTGCATTGCAACAATGAAAAGTATTGTTGTGAATTATGCCAAAAAATATTTTAAAAATTTTATTAAAATTAGAGAAAAATTGTTCAATAACTTAATATCATTGAAAAGGTAATTTTTTGTACTTTCAGGTGGTGTAAAAATAGTTTTTGTGCTTTAATATTTTCGAAAGTTATTAAGGATAAATGCCGAAATTTCGCTTAATTTTTAATTAATTAAAATTCTAATTTAAATTTCAAAAAGAGGGCTCGACGTGCACCTTTCCACCCCCCAAAGTATGTTTGTACCAAATTTTGTAGCTCTAGCTCGAGCGGTGTGCCCTGCAGAGCACCAACACACAGACACACACACACATTCTCCTTTATTATTAGTAGAGATATCAGGCTTTTGCTTTTCTTTGAAATTATTTATTATGTACCCACTTCAAGTGTTTCTTTTTACCTAAGCTGAGCTCTCATTGCTGTAGTGCAGAAACATGTTTCTCCCATGAACAATATGCACACATCTGTTCAATCTTTCTCTGTTTGACTGGTGAGGATAATTTACCTTATGTTGCTTAGAAGATTGGACTCTTCTAGTTGATCCAATACCTCTGGTTCTGTGCATTACCACCACATATAGTGATTTGAATACCCTAAACTCAACAATGAAATATTAATTGGAATGGAGCATTTTCTACTTTGATAACACTTAATTATTTATACAAAAGAAGTAAGTAGAAATGATAGCTTTCCTCCATTAATGCCAGACATTTTTTTTTCTTCTCTTCAAACAGCTAGAGAGAGTTCAGAATGAAAATGATGTCTTACTTGGGAAACATATTGCCAAGGCTCAACAAATGCGGAATGAAGATATAAATTTGCCCGATACAACAGAGGTAATGTATCTGTTATGATGCTGATGCTCATGATTTTCCGTATTTAATGCAACAATTATTATGAATTAAGAAACAGATTGTGTCTCTAGTATTCTAGAAAGTTCTCATTAAGATAATAATTTAAAAAATTTTATTATGATGCACAGAAAAAATTGTCTCCTAGCGATCTTGTTATTTAAAAAAAAAATATTCTATATGTTTCGTCTGTCTAATTCCTTTTGCTAGCCTTGTTTGATGACCAGTCTGTTTATGTTCATATAGATTATGTCTCATTTCAGTTGTTCTGTTGATCTTAACAATCTATTAACCATTTCTTCTGAGAAATTTTACAAGCCTATATTTAAGAGCAACGCTGGACAATATAGCACTAAATGCAGTTAAATTTGCACCTTTCCTGTCATCAAAACATGATTTAGTAAAATAATTTTGAACCCATGCTTTTTATACTTCTGAGAAAGCAATTTTTACTGAGAATGTTGTTCAAATTTTCTGTTTTTATCCAAAATCTGACTTAAAAAAAATTCTATTGGGAAATAATTGTTCTTTGTTAGTGCTGTCTATTTAAATGACAAATATTTCAAGCTTTTCTGCCTGAAATATTGCTAAACATTGAATATTATGAGTATTTCCCTATTGGTATTACTTAAAACACTCCATTTTTTAAAAGGCTAGATGCAAAATTAGATGAAATCGTATGTTAATATTTATGAAGTAAAAATATGAAAAGGAGAGTTTTTTTTTTTTTGCAGCTAAATAGGTCTCATATAGATTTAATTTCATTTTAGATTTTCATTTTTCTACATGCCATTTTTTTGTCTTTCTTTAATATCTTCCTTGGATTAATTATTGCAATTAAATTTAATCCACTTTTGTTTTAAACTTCTCAAAACCTATTTAGTTAATATATTATTTAAATGGTGAAATAGTGTGCAAGTTTCTTTAACTGAAAAACTTGTTCTTGAAAATTATCATAATTTTTAAATTCGATTTATACAGTAATCGATTACGATGCAGGTTTATTTTGAAATTTTCATCCTTGGATAATTTTCCATTCATTTTGTCTTTTTAAAATTGTTTATTTTTTCTGTTCCATTTTACTGTATTTATCCATATTTATTCAACTAATTCAATTTACTGTATTGTACTGTACATTATATGTGTAATAAGACTTCTGCTTATGTTTGGATTTCCCCCATTTTGTTTTGCTGAAAAGCTTCTGACATGAAATCTATCTAATAAACATTTTCATTTTGAAACAGGAATTGCAGTTTTACTGTCTGCAGAAACAGGAAGAGCTTATTACTATTAAGGCAGCTAAAGAAAATATGGAAGAGGCATTGAAAGGTGATATTCAAATGTTAAAGAATCAACTTATGAGTGAACAAACAGCTAAGGAAAGACTAGAAGATACTTATACTCAAGAGCTGGATAATCTCAGGGAGCAATTAGGTTTGTTAAAACCTCATTAAAAAATGAAATTTAATGATTTTCTTTCTGAATTTAAAGCAGTTATGCAATTGAGAAGTTGCTAGTGCAACACTTTCAGGAAACTGCTTATTATTTTATAAGTATCTGTTTTAGAACAGACTTTAAATTCTATTCTGCAAATGTCACACTCTTAAGTTTCATTAATAATAATGATCCAGAAATCTATGAAATAGTAGTTGGTTCCTAATTGCCTAGCTGCATCCTATAGAAATTGCATCAAAATGTTATAAAAACCAGCGGGAGTGGTCTCTCCTAAACTTTCTCATGTACTTCCCCAAAAGGTGTCATTTCCCTTTCCCCCGCACATTTAAAAAATGCGAACCTTCAGTAACCCAGAATGCCATGACTGCCCACTAGTTTCATATTGAATATGCAGTTTGAACGCCTTTTTTTAACTGATTGAAACAAAAATTGGACGCAGATCTACAATTAAGGTTAGAAGGCCACTAGCCAAATTTAATTAATTTAACTCATTATGTTAAGGAGTTATCGTGTTCACAAACATGTGATTATACAGGCCGGCAGACAGTCAAGTCTTTGATGGATTTGGTTCAAAATTTGATATGGACCTTCTTTCATGATGATAAAACCGTGTGCCAAATTTTATCCATCTAGCTACTTAAGTTTTTGAGTTATCATATTCACATGAACGTGGACAGACGGCCAGACAGACTTCCCGTAGATGGATTTTGTCCAAAATTTGATAGAAACCTACAAATTAGGTGTAAAGATCACATACTAAATTTCATCCCTGTAGCTTTAATAGTTTTTGAGTTATCGTGTTCACAGACGGACGTAATTCCGAAATTGTGTTTTTTTGGACTCTGAGAGGTCTAAAATGTGGAGATTGATCAAAATCTTGAGTTCAAATTTTTTGACAATTACAATACTTTCTCTTTGTATACAAGAAAGTAAAAAGTCCTTAAGGATACTGAAATTGCCTTTTATCATCAGATGATTTAGAAATTTTGTTTGTGTTTCATTCTAGAAAGTATTAGACATTTTTCAATTTGATGCTCTCGTATTGTTTTTCCCTCCATCATTCTGTCTTAATAAAAGTGAAATATTTTTATAATTTTACTGTTCTTTATGCTCTTTTTATTTTGGTAATGCTTGGTTACATCTCATTATTTAGATTTCTATGATGTTGCTGATTTGTTTGTTATAGGTCATATTATTTCTTTCATTTTAAGTATTTAGTTTTAGATGATACATAGAATAGAGTGTATTAAAAATGAATGCCATGGAATAAAGAATTTAAAATGTATGGAGTAAAGTATCTTTAAGAAAAATTGCAGGAGTTAAAATTTGAAATCATCACAGTTGTTAGCATGATATAATTTAATAAAATAAATTTAACCTGTCTTTTGAAAATTTAACAGCTATTATATTACCACCACAGTATAAAGAAATGAGAGTAGAGAGAAAAATAGTAGGAAAATCTTTTAGATATAAAGATATATTAGCTTTAACAGCTTCCATATTATCACTGTTACCACCTACCACAGTATAAAGAAATGAAAGTAGAGAGAAAAATGGTTGAAAAATCTTTTAGAATTTTTTTTTAAAGAATAAAGTAGATGTGATGTTATTATTCATATTTTGTAACTTTTTATTCGTGCAAAACACATTTCTTTTACTTTGCATTAAAATCTTTGTTTTCTTTTAAAAGAATTTCTCTTAACTCACATTATAAAATACCAATTTTCTTTGGGATTACGTTTTATTGACATGCCACTTAAAAAAAATTGACTTTTTCATATCTATATTCATATAAATGTTTGTCTATGCTATATTTCAATTTTTTTTTTTTAAATATTTGTTGTTGTGCATATCTTTTCATACCATTTAAGTTATGAGAAACAGCAGAAAAAAAAAAATTGATTGAGCTTTAGTGTCATTTACTTATTGTATATATTCCTATTTTTATTAAAATGTTTATCAGATATATTTGTGCATTTATGTATTGTAAAATTCTGTTAATTTTTAAGAAGTTATTACTAGGTCTTATTATGAGGTTAACATTTTAAGTGTAATTTTTGATTTCCTGGTTACTTTTTGTTTTATTTTTATAGGAATACTTGAAAGTGTTCAGCAAGAGTTAAGTGTACAACAGTCCCAAAACAGTGAACTAGACAAACGTTTAACTAGTTTGTTAGAAGATTTAAAATCAAGAGAAGAAAAAATTTCTCAATTGCAAGCTCAAATAGAAGAATTATTAGCTGCTAAGGTGTGTAGGGAATTCTTGTATTTTATATTTTTGTGATAAATTAAAATATTTTTTAAATGACTTGTCTTAAAAAAACCACCAATATATATATATATTACTTTTACTTGAAATTCTTTTGATGGCATATTATTATTTGCCATTTTATTATGAAAGTAATATATTTTCTGTTGACAAGTTGAAGTACAATCCAACGCTGAGTATTTTGTTTCAAACATATTGCCTTATAGTGTGTTGCAGTTTTAAATACACTGGCATACAAAAGTTAAGAAACATTTCATAAAATGCGAGAAATTTGCAATTAATACGAAAATGTGTTTCGAAATCAGTTCTGTAGAATCGTGTGACATTCAATAGAGTATCATATACATAGTACAGTGAAGATTCGGTCACGAGGGCAATTAGGGGGACCACCAGAAAGGGATGAAGGCGAAATTGGAGTTTCACCCATCTTGTTTCACAGAAAGCTGATAACGAGATGTAACTTCTATCAATTTTTATGGTTTAATGTGTATAATATTTACATGCATTTTCGTAAGCATAGCACAAATATTCGTTAAGATATAAATGTTTCTTTAAAAAATTCCAAATTTTTCTTCGTGTGTTTTGCTTATAACAGGCAGAGTTTTCATTCAAATTATTTGAAATTTGCAGAACACTTGACAATATGTTACAGAACATGACATATGTTGACAATTTGTTATGTTATTAAACTGTGAAGTAAATGCATTGAATATTATAGGAAATATGAGTGTTTGTACTAAATAATTTTTTACTGTGCATGTGCGAGATGCAGCAGAATTTTTCTTTAATAACTTCAAAGCCAGATATATAGAGCAACTTTAAAAAATATTCCATTTGAATCCCATTAAAATTCAGAAAGCTGTCGGCATTTCAGTGAGGTAAATCTCAATTTCTCTTTAAGAGAAGCTAAATGATGAGGGTTCCTGCACAAACTGATATTTTTTAAACTTTAATCTTCGAATGATATTCGAGAAAATGCAATTTAAATAATGTATTTAATTTGTAAGTGTTCATGGTATTCAGGTTCTGTTTGAAGATTCAAATTTAAAAAATATCAGTTTGTACAAGAACCCTCATCATTTAGCTTCTCTTAAGGAGAAATTGAAATTCACCTCACTGAAATCCCAACAGCTTTCTAAATTGTAATGGGATTCAACTGGAATTTTTTTAAAAGTTGCTCTATATATCTGGCTTTGAAGTTATGAAAGAAAAATTCCACTGCATCTCACACATGCACAATAAAAAATTATTTAGTACAAACACTCATATTTCCTATAATATTCAATGCATTTACTTCACAGTTTAATAACATAACAAATTGTCAACATATGTCATGTTCTGTAACATATTGTCAAGTGTTCTGCAAATTTCAAATAATTTGAATGAAAACTCTGCCTGTTATAAGCAAAACACACGAGGAAAAATTTGGGATTTTTTAAAGAAACATTTATATCTTAACGAATATTTGTGCTATGTTTACGAAAATGCATGTAAATATTATACACATTAAACCATAAAAATTGATAGAAGTTACATCTCGTTATCTGCTTTCTGTGAAACAAGATGGGTGAAACTCCAATTTCGCCTTCATCCCTTTTTGATGGTTCCCCTAATTGCCCTCATGATCGAATCTTCACTGTAATATGTATATGATACTCTATTGAATGTCATACGATTCTCCAGAACTGATTTCGAAACATAGTTTTCGTATTAATTGCAAATTTCTCTCATTTTACGAAATGTTCCTTAACTTTTGTATGCCAGTGTATTTGATTTATATTGCCATAATATGAAATTTTGCATTAAATTGTATTGTAAATTAGTGTAAAAATTAATACATGAATGTGTATGTTTTTGCACATAATCCACTGCATACAATTTTGAAAGTCAAAACTAATGGGTGTTCCATTGCATTTACTCTTGTAATTTTATAGAGGTGTTGAACTACTGAACTGTTTTATAGAGCTGCAAAATTAAATGTAATTATAATTACTAGGGAAGAAAATGCATCCATTTTTAAAACTGTTTTTAAGTTTGAGATTCTTTTAACAAGAAAATTGAGATTGCATGGTTCCTGCGTAGTTTCAAAATATTTTCATAGAAAAAACAAGTTGAATACATTCAAGATGTTGCATTTTCTAAAATTTTGTGCCCTTTGTTTTGTTTCTGATGTAAAATTTTATTATGATGAATTTATGTCAAACTTTGTTTAGACGATGCTTTAAAAATTATTGTAGCTAATGTAATATGTTTCTCCATTTCCAATAGTTAGGGTTTCCTTTTATATAATTATTCAATTTCTAACTATAAGAATAAAAACTATCTCTTTTTGAAGTGAAAGCAGCAGAATCCCAGTTATTAAGAATCAACTTTTAACCCATACATCAACTGTCAAATACCCATAAATGAAAACACTTAAAATGCCAATCTTTTTATATATTGTTAGTTGCCTTAAATTGTGTTTGAGCTTAACCCTGTGTAAGTGTTTGTTTTTCTTTTCAAAAACTGTAGTTATTTACCTTCCTGTTTGTAATTATTTGATGTGTATCCTAAAATTAATACCTTTTGACGTTATCGGCTTTGTTGTTAGAATATTCCCATTATATTTAAGAAAACTCGTATCATTCTTGAAGTATACAGTTCTTTCTTGTCGCAGAATGATATGGAAATAGAATTTAAAAAATAAATTTCCATTTTTTTTTTTGTTTTATTTCAGCATTTGATTTGTTTTTGTTTTATTTGAATTGTGTTAGTACTTCAGTTTTATAAGACTGAAGTTACTATCTAATGGCCAAATTTTTAACTTTTTTTCCTTGTCAGAATTTTGATTTTTTTTTTATGGCAATTGCAGTTTCATGAAAGATTACTTTATAGGAACAAAAATTTTAATCAATTTGATTGGATGAAAGATTACTTTATAGGAACAAAAATTTTAATCAATTTGATTGGAAAAAGAGTGTGTGTGTGTGTGTGTGGGGGGGGGGGGTGTAAGAGGGTTAGAAAATTTCATCTTTTATACCCTTCCCATTTTAATAGGTTTTGATATTTCTTGCATATTATGGAACATGCAGATTTAAATTTAAAAATGTTACCCAAAGTAATGAATTGATAAGAAGATCGTTAAAAGTAATTATTTTAATGCAAAGCAATTTATTTTTAATTTATTATTATATTAACTTTTGCATTACATCCAAATACATGGAATTTATTATTTGAATCTCATGTGTTACTCATGTGTTTATAAAATTTTGTTTTCATTACATTCTCTCTTGTAAATTAAACATTTTGGCAACAAAATATACTTATGGTTGGTATATAGTATACTGAAAGCCAAGAGGTATTTTTATTTCTCAGTCAAAATTAGAGGAAGAAATACATGTCTTGAAATCCAAAGTTCAGAGTCTTCAGTCTGATTTAGACAACAGTGAAGCTGTTCAAAGAGACTTTGTAAAGCTCTCACAATCTCTTCAGGCAAGTAATGGCTTAATGATGAGCGGGCTTATTTGTTTCTCTTGGTTTTGCACTCTTGCATGCTCTCGCATGTCTTTTCTTTTTCTTTGGCTCTTCTGGTATCAGGCTAGATTCTTTATATGATCTCAATAGTTTTATTTGCACTGTATGTAACATTTATCAAGATTTGTTCTTATTGTAAACATTATCTTTTGAAGCTTTGTAACTTTCAACAGCATTGCATTAATGATATTTTGTATGTGTACCAATTTCTGTTTCCCCCCACAAACTTTTTTGTATAAAATTTAAGTGCTTATATTAAATAAGAACCATGATTGGCTGATATTTACAGTTTTGTAATAACCAAGTTATTATTTGTAATTTCACAAGAACTTCATTGCTGGGAATTTTTAATATTGATTTTATTAAAAATTTCTGTATATTGGCAATGTTTCTGAAGAACTGTAACCCTAATAAATGTTAATTCAACTTTTGATTTTGAAATTAGTTTTAACCAATATTTACTTTTCTTTTGTTTGGTGGTTATTGATTAATCGCATTTAATTATTTAGTTTAATCATTAGCATTAAATTAAGTCATTAGAATTAAATCTGTTGCAGGAATTATTTTTCTCTCTGTATTGAAAATAACTGAAGCAAGTTTCAGAAATTAGTACTGAATTACATTTTAAAAACATTTCTGAATAATAATGGGATATGAAAAATAGGGTATCTCCCCGTTTAAACTTTTGAATAAATATCTTTCAAAGATTATACGATACATTTTTTTACAAAATATTATTTATACTACACAATATTTCAGGGAATTTTTCCTGGAAAATTTGTGTTATTCATTTGATGATTTAATGGTATAAATTTTGCATTTATTATGTGTTTTTAATTTGTATCAAACAATGCTTAGCATTTTTTTTTTCATTTGAAGTTTGTAGTAAAGTACTTTACATCCACTTTCTTGTGTTTTTTTGTAGCACTTCAAAATAGTATTGCTTTTGTATAGTGTTATTTGAACTATCTCTATTTCATGTGTATTGTTTGCATATTCTTTTGTTACCAAGAGTTGTATATAAAGAGAAGTTATATGGGAGGCTGTTAAAATATTATTTTTCTCTGTTAAATACTTAAAAATATAACTGTATTGGTTTCTTCTCATGTAGTTAAAACAATGATACTAATATTTATTGCACCTCATTTTTTTTATATTAAGCTTGTTAAAGTTTTATATTAGGTTGATCCCTATTCTGCTTTTCTTTCTATTTCTTTCTGCATGAAGCAAGAAAAACAAGCAAAAATTCTATTAATTTTCTCATAGAATTTATGTGACTACAGTTTAGTAGTTAATAAAAATTTTATTTTCATTCGATTCATTTCAGATGGAACTTGAAAAAATAAGGCAGTCTGACAGTGAGGTTAGGTGGCAGCATGACGAAGATGTTTCGGACTGCAATACCTGTAAAAAGACTTTTCAAAGTCGGAAAGAAAAGGTTTCTAAAAGCATTTTTTATACCTCTTAAAGGATGTTTTATGTGTTTTTTAATTGAAATTTGAAATTAAACATAACTTAACTGATTATGTACTAATGAACAGTTTTTAATTATGTTTAATGTTAATTTCTGTTCTAAAATATAGTATCCTAAAATAAATATACCAAATTCTATTGAAAGAAAGAACTTTTCCATGAAAATTGTAAATTTTCTTCATGTAATATTTTTTTTATTAGTATTAATGCACATTTAATGTGATGTTTGACATTTTATATGAATGCCTATTACATTAAATTTGTTTTTCTTTCTGTTTCAGTTCCATTGTAACCATTGTGGTAAAATATTTTGTTTAGAATGTACTTCAAGAACTGTAAATAGTGGACCGAAAAAACGACAATTCAAAGTGTGCAATGTGTGCCATACGCTTCTAGATCATAAAACTGCTCCTTATTTTAGTAGTGATCCGCCACAAACACCAAGTTAAGGAAGAAACATTTTACTAGTGTTTATAGTTTAAGTATCTTTCCATCTCCAGATGTGGAAATCACTTTAAAAGAGCAGTTGAATGCTATTTATTAGCAAATGCTATGCATTTGTGCCTAATGTAAAACATTAAGACACCACTTACAGAAAATTATGAAAGATCCTAATTAATAGAATTTTGTACAGACTGCATCGTAAAATTGCTAAAAATTGAAGTAAATACTGAATAATGGTTTATTTTAGACTGTGATGATGAAGTTTGTATGATTATCTTCCACACTTGAATGAATGATGGAGCATGTTAATTTAAAAACTAGTCTTTAATGCGGTAATTGTTGTTGTGTTCTCCAGAAAACGCATCGATTTAAATTTTCTGATTGTTGAGCTGTTTTTTTTAATATTTAATTGATGTTGAGAGAATACTTTATTGTTATTTCTTTAAATTCAAAATTTAATAATGTTTGACAGAACATTTATTGTACATTTTTAAATCTGCATGATTTTATGCTTTAAAATATAAAATCTTGAAATAAATTAAACTTTTATTTTAGTGTTTTAAATTTCTTCAGAAAGCCTTATACATTGTAAAAGTGAAATTTAGTTCATTTTCAGCAGTTTTCCAAAAATGTTGATTCTGAGTGGAATTTACTGTTATATTTACTGTTTCGCAAAAATATCATTTTGACGAACTAATGTATTTATTGCTGTTTGAAATTTACTGCCTGTTAATACTGATCATGCACTACATGTCAGTCTGTAGATAATTACCTTTTGTTCTGTAATATTTTGTAAGTCATATATTTTATAGAACATCATCTTTTCTGTTTAAAGGTCATGAGAAATATAATTATAGTTTTGTTTTACTATTAGTAGTCTGATTTGGTTTTAATATAATATTATAAGAGAGAAAATATTTTAGTCTCAGCTTAATAACTGAAAAAAAAGCTAAATATAAACTGAAGATAACTTAAGAAAAATAACCTTAAGAAAACACACTTTTGTTATGATTAGTAGGTGCAGTTATTCAGATAATTTTTGCATTTGACATATTTAAACTATTGTTTTAATTGCATACATGTAGTTATCATTTTTGATTATTTGTTAAGAAAAGGGCATTATTTCAAGAAACCAATTCTACAGAATATTTGAAAAAACCAATATATTTTGTATTAAAGTTCATTCTTGCATTTTTAAAATTTGGGTCATAGAAATTTAAATTTCTAACTAATAAATTTTATATTAAAACATTCTTTAGATTTTTAAAAAGATTTATTTGTATTTTTATTTAGAAAGGTTTTGTTAGTAGAATGGTCGAAATTGTAGAAAATTGACTTTATAGGAGCACAAATTTCTGCATATATTAAATTTAACAGTAGTGTTTATGTTCCTAGTACATCTTTAAGATTGCATGCATTTTCCAAGTCAAAAACCATGAAAACTTAATCTTTTATTAAATATTTTGTTTGAAATATGTTATAAAACTTGGAAATGTGTTTTTAATATAGCTATAATTAGGCTGTAGAAGTTTTTCTTTCAGAATGAACAGTATTGCATTTAATAATATTTCAACCTGCTGAATTTTAGTTCTTGATTTGTGTCATAAAAGCAGAACTTTTGAAGCTTTATCCTGCAATGTGTTATTAGATGATTTTTCAAGTGAGATTCTCCTAACTTTTTCATTCAAAGTTTATCTAGTCGACTTTTAATTCTTGATTTCTGATTCTTCCTATTCACAGGAGTGTCCGTATTTCCCTTTTCTTAGTTTGTTAGAAATATTTAAATGAATGATTTTGTAATGCATATTTTTCATTCCATTGTTGCATTAACCTGAGCAAAAGAAAATTTTTAATTCACATTTATATTTACTTTTAAACTACATAATAGAAGATGCTTAATTTGAAGCTCTTTTTTGGATGCCATGTAGGATTTTTGTCATTTTCCTTTTAGATTTAGAAGTGTTTATTACTTGCATGTCTTTCTTATTTATTCCAGCAAGTCTTAGATAATATAGTTTTTGTTGAATTTAATTACAAGTTATAAGCATCACACATCATTTAATTATGTTTTAGTTTTGTGCACTATATTAAATCACTATCAAGTGTGAAAGTCAGTTTGGTTTGACTCAATGTAACCATAATTATAAACATTATATTAAAAATTAATATATATTTTGTTGGCAATGTTACACTGTATGCTTTAATATGTAAGTTAATTTGTAATTGTTCTTCAAAATCATTGTTTAATGTAGTAAAAGTTTTTGTCTTTTGAAAAAAATAGTTATAATGCCTAAAATTGGAAAGAATTTTATTATGAAACATGAAAATAATTTTTGGTGATTTTTTTAAGTTCACATTCTTTTATGGAATTCAATAAATAATAAATATTTTGATTGAAAAATATGAATTAATATCCAATTCCCACAAAAGTGTGCTTAAAAGTGATTCCTGATTTTACTGTCTTGAGTGTCCTTTCTTAGTTCAGTATTATAAAATGTCGATTTTAAATTGTTATAAAAATGTACTTTAATTAAATGGATTGAATGAATTATAGAATGCTGTTAGATTTGCTATTATCATAAAATTTTTTAAAAATGCAAAAAATGAGCTTTAAAAAAATCCAAATTATATTAATTATATCTAGAAAGTCGAATGATCATTTATAGAGTAATAATATTTCCAGGCATTAAATATTTCCTATTTAATAGTATATTATGGATGGATGATGCTTATGTCTTGTGATCTTAAAATTTTAATTATTACTTACAAGGGCATTTTTTAAAAAGTGAAACTGAAATATACCATTGCATTAAATATTTGTATGTTTCAGTAGGCACAAACATTCCAATTATATTTGTATACTTTTTTGAGACAAAAATTACCTGTATGTTTGCTGACAGAAAATGTGAATTGTTTCCAGCCTGTTTTAGTTAAAATAAATTATGTTCTCATGTTTTGTTCCTTTCTACGATTCTGATTGCTGCTCTTTGAACTGAATGCTTAGTGATAAAAAAAGTTTTATTGAGCTTTATGAACAAAAGTCTTTGTGGATATGAATCAGTTACATGTAATATTGAAAAAAACACTTTGATTTGCTTCTCCTTTCCTCCTTTTCTCTGACTTGTATATATTGTGTAAAATAAAAACCTTTCTTACAGAATTTCAGTCATTTTTCTTAGTAATATTTCAAGAAGAAAAAAATTAAGTACCATGCAGTTTGATGACTTGAGTGAACACTTTGGAAGTGGAAAACATAAAAATACGTTTTTCTCAAATTATTCATCGAAATTTTAATTCAAGAATTTGACTTGCTGGTTTAGAATAGTTGGACATGTTAACAGATGTCTGCAGAATATGTCCACTTATTCTTTTATGGTATAAACATTGTATAGAGCAAGCACAGTTATGGTTTGTCTTTTTATTTGAGCTTGCATCTAATTCATGTCCTGCACACAATGTGTTGACCCTTAAAGGCCTAGTGTTGTCTTTAACCAACATAACCAATTTTGACTTCTAAAATATTGAAATTAAAACTGAAGCTTTTGTGCCTGTTGTTCCCAAATAGGATACATATTGAAAATTTTAATAAATCAATTTACAACATATAGATGTCAGCCTGTGTCCTGATAAAAAAAAAATAAATTGATGTTTTTCACTTGAGGCTGCATCTTTTTAGCTTTGTTTGAACTCTTGAGAATACCATATTTCATTCTACAATGTTAAAGGAAATTCCTTATCCATATTATTATTTGTTAAAATTCATTTGTGTTTGACATTATAGAATTTTATCGAGGAACTTTTTTTTTCTGAAATGAAGCCCATTGTTGGTAACAAACTGTCTTTTAGCCATAAACCATATTTAAAACGAAATGGGATGTTTTAAATTACTTGTGCTGTCACCTGTGGGCGCAGGATGTAATTTTTTAATAATTTGCTTATAACTAAATACCAATAAAATTTGGAAATACCAAGAAACTAACATTAAATTTGGATAAATTCTGAAAATAATTATAGCAGAAACACATGTCTATGATTTAAAATAATCCATTTATATTGCATTATATATAGAGAGAATTTAAAATAAGCCCTGTAGTTAACTACACATCTTTCGAATGTAACATTCGATTTTTAATATAGAGTGTAGATATATATTTTAAAATAGATATGTGATAATGCAATTTAATTGACCACAAACATTACCTTTTAGATTTAATTATTTTTTAGATATATACAGTAAAGCATCATTTAACGTTTCTCATTTATATGTTGTTTCATCACGGTCCCGATTCATTATAATGATAAAGTGATACGATGCAAAGCTTTAGTTATATGCCCTTTCCCCCCATTCTAAGATGGAAAAATTTCCTCCTTTCCAGTATGTGAGCTGTAATACTAATATCTTTACTTCGAACTTATTCACAATTGATGAATTAATAGAAGATAAATTGTCTGGTGCTAATTTAAGCAATGAGGAAAAAGAATGTGAAGAAGTTATTACAATTTTCTTTAAAGGAGTAATGCACTCCATTGAAAAATTCTTTGTTGAAAGACCAGTGAAAAAAGCATTTAATGAACTTAATTCAATATATAGAGCTGTACTTAATACTCAGACAATCAGGATGTTAGATGACTATTAAAGACCTTTCTAATTAAACGCCTACCCGCATGCACACAAATCGTATAAGAAATGATTAATTAGTACTGAAGATGTGCAATAAAACTATGATTTTTCTCACTTTTATGACAAATGTTTAATTTTAAAATTTAATTATTGATTTCCAGACTATGTAGTATTATACTAGAACTATCTTAAAAAGCTTTAAAATTATTGATTTTGAATGAATTTGCATTAGTGGCATTAAATTGTAACAATCGAAGTTGTTTATTAAAATTTCGATTATACGTCTTTTCATTTATACGCTGTTTTAGGTCAGTCCCTTGAAAGACGTATAAACGGTGCTTTACTGTATATATGAAGAAAATGTGGTATTGTGGTGGACATAACTTTTCTAACTCATCTATATTAGCTATTTTTGTTGGAGATCTTTCTTCTACAGCTTTCAATGAGAGGAGCAAACGAAAAATATAGGAGTTGGTGTATCGATAAATTTGTTCCTATGATTCGGTGACAAAGTAAAAATTTTCTGTGAACATAATAAGAAACATATTGTGAAAACAATCACCATTGCAAATACGTTTTGAGAAAGAGGAAAATAAGATTCTAAAAAGGTTGTTAGCCGAAAAGTATCTGAAAGATTCGAAAATTATTTTTCAAGTGTTAATTATTTTTACCAACTCTTGAAATGACGCAGATGGCTATAACGAAATGGTTGACCTCCATAATTAACTCGTTATTTATGGTGGTTTTTTAATTTTTATTTTCTATAAACGGTTCGTTTTTCAAAAAATACTTGAAGTTCATCACTAATGAATAGTCATTCCTCAAATCATTGTAAAATATGTAATAAAATATTTCTTAAACACTGAAATGCTTAAATTTTGTATTTGTAGAAAGTGGGAATGAGCAAAATGTTATGCTGCAACGGTAAGGTTTCTAGAAATATTTCCATACCAGCAGTATTAGGGAAGAGTAGGTGTAGGTATTTTCTTTCAAACTGAAGTGTTCATTTTACAGAATCATTTTGATATGTTTTTGTTAGCAGCTTTTTAATTTTTTATTTTCAAGTTGTATTTTTTTTATTTGGGCAATATCCATATATTTTAATGCAGTTCTAACACGTTCACTGCCATGACTTACTCCTGAGATTCGAACCATCTATCTAATTAGATGACTCCTCCTCTGCTACCTCTTAACTGCAATAGATAAAGGGTAATCTAATAAGATTTTAGTTACGAATCGTATTTGATTCACACAGCGATCAACGTGTTAATAAAAAATTTGACCAATAATAATATAACATTATTAATCCTTTAACTGCGGGTACTTTTAGTGCAGCCGATCGCTCTAAATGCAAAAAAAGTCATGTATTTATTGTGATAAAGTGTCGAATAAAAAATATAACCATGCCAATGTATGATTTTGTAATCAACGATAAATACAAATTTTTTATTTCATTATTTTATAAAAATGCATTTTTATAATTTAATGGTAAGATAAACGATATGAAAAAAAATTTATTTATATATAAAAAATATTGATATGATTTAGTGGTACATAAACCACACCTGCGTCTGGCTATAGTTTTAGTATGTGGTTTATTAACCACAACCGCTTCTGGCTATAATTTTAATATGTGGTTTATAAACCACACCCACAGTTAAAGCAGTATAAAAATGATGCAACAAACCTACTGTCCATATTCGGTAACATTTTGGAAAGTATGTATATAAAAAAATAACTAAGAGGAAATTTAAAATCTGTTGCAAACAAAATTTTTAAAAAAAAGTATGCAAGTTAAGCCTCATCTTATTGCAATTTTCACCATGATCCACATTGTCTGTGTCGCTTTCTATTTTATTGCGGAAAATAAAAGGAATGGAGCTTAACGACACAGTTGAATTAGTATCGCAGCATTTGATTTGTTTTCCTTCAAGAAGACCTGCGGTCTATTTTCTTTGCTTAAATTTTTTGTCCCTCGTTTTTGAAAGTTATAGCAGGTTGCTACAAAATAGGCGGTTTTACTGTTCTAGAAACAGCAAATTATGTGAAGAAAAATAACGCTAATGGTCTCATCTGGAAGACAAAACATAATTTATTCTGGTAGCAGTGTTTAGTCGAGATGGATTGGCGAACAGTGTGCATTCGCCTTGATGAGTTCAATAGAAACAGCGATAGTTTATTCGCCACAGAACGTGTATTTCTAGCTCGTTTTACCCCGGCATATTAAGATCTACTTTTTCTGCACTTACAAAATCCAAGTGTAGGTTCCACTTTAAGAAAGTGGATAATACTCTGAGGAAGAGAGATGGAGATGAAAAAATTAGTATGCACACGCCTCAAAATCAAAAGTCCTATTTTCAAGACACAATGTTTCGTGCCATTACGTGCATTCCAATTACACGCTTGTAGTGAGCATCCGTCATAAATTGCCAATATTGTGCTTTCATTATATATTTTCCCCATGTTACTGTAAACGAATTTCGTGGTGTTTTGAAATTCACCTGTTTTGCTGCCTTATCCTATGTTGTGGTCTGACCGCGGTACAAAATTACCCAAAATAGCCCTCGGGTTGCTTCAGAACGGGACGTTAATATAACTAAACCAATCCTAAGTTGTGACTTGGCGGTAGAAGGGAGCAGAGGATTTAGATCTTAGATATTATGTAGGCTTATGAATAAGTTAAAGAAAATCTTCGATATAAGTTAGGTTTAACTCTTTGAGGATGTCTGTCACACGGGCTTGCTCGTAGCGTTAACCCTTTGAGTCCTAAGAGCCTTGGAATTCTGGGACCTCAAAAAACTGAAACGCCCGAGTTCCTCTTCCGAAGGTAAGAGAAATTCCCCAACCCCCCATAAAAGGTTTATTCTTAAGGGTTTCTTATTCAAAAGAGGACTCTGCTTAGCCAATAGCCGATTTGTATAAGAAAATAGGTTTGCCACTTCCTTTCTTAACGTTCTGCCACTCCAAAGAACAATGCATGCACTTCGGGTATCCAGTCACTCACACTTAACGAAGGGCAGTGGATCAGGGAAACTCGAGGGGTTCCGACGATCGCCGTAGTTTGGTCGAACGGGCTTATTACTTCGGCTTATGAGCAAGCTGAAAAAAACCCTTCGCTATTACGTAGGCATACAAGCAAGTTAAAGAAATATCTTATATTACGTAGGCTTATGAGCACGTAAAGAAAGGAAAAACAAAAACTATCTTCACTCTCTATGCATCATCTCTAATGAAATCTTCCCTGCGCGGCCATTTTCCAGATGTACCAGGAGAGAGATTTGGCCTATCCTTCTTCTATATAAGAGGATGTGTATTACTGAATGTATGTGCACCACAATGATGTGAGATTCGCTGGCTGCATGTCACCTACAAAGAATATCTTTACAGTTTAGTTAATGTAACTAATATTCGGAAAAAAATTTAGCACTTCGAAGCTTAAATTTAAGAATACAATTTAACTCTATGTAATTTTTCAGCAAGTTAAGATAAAACTACATCGTTTCAAAAATAAGCAAAAGAAGTTAAATCGTAAAAAAAATGTGTTTAGAGTAAGGTTTAGTCGGTTTTCTTGGATTTTCTCGTTATAGAATTTGTACCTGTTTGTTCTATTCGAATTAGAATTCTATTAGAATATTCTCCTGAAGGCAGTGAAGATGTAGTGCGATTCTAATTTCAAGGAAAATTTAATTAAAGTAGGGGGTACTTGAAATTTACAAAAAAAAAAAAGCTAGATTTTGAAACACTCGAGCATGAAATTATTTCTTGGTTCGTAAATTCTTATCAATGAGAATATTTATATGCATTTATGAAAGGACACAAGTCTCCTGAATTACTGACATTCACCTCGAGAAGTTTTGGAAGTAATCACTGTGAACAAGATTTCTCCTGTTTAGCGAGAGATAATAGCAAAGAAACGATGCTAGGATGGAAACATCCACTTTACCTATTTACTTTTTTTTTTATCTTATACTTTTCGGTATTAAGTTAAATTTCTATAAAAAATTTCATTTAAAAAAATTGTATGTCTCACATAATCCGTTACTCTGTTTGTTTGTATATTGTTCGCTTTTTTACTATGACATACTTATGCTACAAGATATAATGCAATTTTCGTTTAATTCCACTAACATTTTTTTTTGTTCGTGCATTCCCCAGACACTTTTTCAGTTAAACGGTTTTTTGCATGAGTTAAAAAATATGCATTAAAAATAATTATCCCTACAACTTTAAATTAATGCTTTTATTTTATTTATGTGCAGTTTTCAGATATAACTTTCAATTAATTAAAATTCTTTCTGCTTAGAACTTCGCTTGATTAAAAACTATTATCTGATAAATGTTGTTCAGAATTGTGAACTGATAAAGAAAAATGTATGCGAATTTTTCAAACGATTTTTCATTTCTTACAATAAAATTTAAAGCGTCATCTTCATTAAAAATGAGTTATGTGTGAGCTAAATAATGGTAAAATTCAAGCGGTGGAATTAAAAGTAAAACCATATAGTCATAAAATTATAATGTAGCATTTTGAAGTTGTAAATTTTATAATTTTTCTTCATTTTATTTGCTGCGAATGGCAGATAGTATTTGAATATTGGTAAATCTAAATTACTGTTCGAAGTAATGCAACTCGATATTAACAAAAATATATTTATTTACATAGTATTTACAGAGTTGCAGAAGGCTTCAGCAATAGTTACATTTCAAAGCAGCTTGCAAGCAATAAAAAAGAATTATGTTTTAGTCCATATACATGTAGTCATTTTTCAATTTTATCACGTACTTTTAGTAGTACTTTTGACCATTTTTTCTGCTTCTAATTCAGCTGCTTTCTCTAATTCTCTATATTCGGCTTTTCTCTCATCGTCAATGCTTCCAGAGTCCTCACGTGAATCTTTAGAAGCCTCAAAATATTCTTCCGAAGAACGTACATTTCTTAATTTATTTGGAGTTTCTACAGAGACTTCGGATTCGATAGAATGTTTCTTGTCCAGCAATGGTTTCTTTCCCTCATATTTTTTGGTCACAGTTGGACTTAAAATCTGTGAATGGAAAAATTTCATTGGTTTTATTGATACCGGTTCCTTCTCTTTTATGGGACTCCTCATCTTTGGTTTGTATTTCCTGTGTTGCGTGGTTTTTGGCAGACTCTGGCTTTTTGAGAATCCATTTTGTGTTGGGAAATTTTTGTGATTCATCGGAATTGTTAATCTGTCGGTAGGATTTCGTTTTTCATATGTAGGTTTGCTGTGGTCTTGTGGATGTTGCTTATTTTTGTTGTTGCAGTTGTGAGGACCAGTTTCCTTCCATTCTTCATCTGCCACTGTTCTTCCACTGGCGTGCACTGATGGCTCGGGTGGTCCAGCATCCTGTTTTGGAAAATTTTGAATAGACCTGTAGTTTGGACCGTATTTTCCTAATGAAAGATGATCTGGAATTTCATCTGAAGTGTCATCACAATCTGGATCATAGTTATTTTCGTCGAGAGGTTTCCTGTTTAGTATTTCTTGTTTGTGTTCCATTGAATGTTTGTTCTGCGGAGGGAATGTTGATGGAGGTTTTGATATCAACCCAGGATTATATTTTTGTCCAGTTTTCCAGTTTAGGCTTTCTTGTGATGGATTTACTGTGAAAATAAAAGCAGGAAGATTATTTTGTGGAAATGAAGGCTTACTATGAGGCATCATTTTTGGAACGTGTGTATTTAAATTGGCACCTCGTTGAGGAATGGTATTATATGTTTGTCTGCCACGGATTCCTTGGAAATATTTATTATTTATGCTGTTCTTAATCGGTTGGGTCGGCTTCGCGTGATGTAGTGATTCAGTGACGGTGTGCTGCAGCGTATTTGGACCCGGGGTTGCACCTTGTTGAAGAACATTATTATATTGTTTATGTCTACCCATGGCTTCTTTGAAGTTGTTTTTATTCAATTTGACTCTGTTTTGAGGAGGCGGTAAGCGGTGTAATGCTTCAGTAACAGAAGGTTGATTCCGATTTAAATTCGGAATTGATGGTTGTTGAAGAACATTAGCATGGCGAACGTACGAATTTCGGCTATCTTGGAAACTGTTTCCATTTCCATTGTTTTTGTTTGGAAACGGCGTTGTATGTCGCACTATTTCAGTAAAACTGTGTCCCTTTCGGAAATTGTTTCCATTTATATCATTAATACCAGTAAAAGATGGTACATTATGTTCTGTAGTGGTAAAAGTATGTTGATCACGATTAACATTCGAAGTGACAGGACGTCTAGGTGTATTGATAGAATGCGTGTGCCTATTGTCATTTTCTCGGAAATTGTTTCCATTTAATTTTTGGACGGAAGGAGAGTGGTGCACTGTTTCAGTAACACTGTGTTGTTTGTTGTGGGAACTCGGAGTTACTACCGGTTGAGGAATATTATAGAATGCATGTCGGCTACGAGTTCCTTGATATTTTTCATTAACATATATTTCTGTGGGATTTCTTGGATCAAGATTCTTTTGATGGTTAAAAGGCTTTGCGTGCACTGTTAGGTGAGGGTTTGCTGATTTTAAGTGATTATTATTATTATTATTATGAAATACTTGACTCACTTCAGCTTGATTAACATTTCTTGAAGAGACTCCTGGATTAGCATTCGTTGAGACACTCGGAGGGTTTTGAGATGCAAACATTTGTTTCTTGTCATATTGAGGAATCTCTGTAGTTGTTGGGAAATTATTCAGCCTCGTGTTTTGCACATTTGGTTGATTTAAATTTCTTTCAGCATTCCCATTTCTTATATTTGGAGTTTCCGCTTTCTTATTTTGCATGTGCCTTATTTCTTTTACAGTCCCTTTGTTTCTCAAGGGATGTATTTTTACCACATAGCCATGTGGCTTCACATTTGTGAAAACTCCCACTTGTTTTAGATTTGAATCTCTGAAGCTCTTACGATCATATTTTGTTAGCGGATTAATATCAACAGGAGTTCTACCTTGGACGTGCAGGTTTACTCCATCATTTTGTCTGTAAGGTTGCTGGTTCGCTGAATTTGTTGGCACTCTGATTACTTTATGGAATTCGTTCCTTAAGGATGTTCCAATATTTCTTTGGTTATTCTTGTAAGGCATCTGAAGTTCTCTGTTTGTCATTGAATCATTTTTATTTAAAATTGTATTAAATGTAGTAGTTCTAGGTTCATTAGCATTGTTTAATTCTTTCCCAACTCCATCCAACCCTGTGTTTTTTGTAGTGGTAGGAATATTTTTCTCCGCGTTGGTATTTTGAGAAATATCAGGAAGTACTGATGGTATTTTTAAGTTTGTTCTTATTGACTTTGAGTCTTCTATTGTTTTTGGAAATTTGACGATTGCAAACGGATCAAAGTTAATTTTGAGATCTTTTTGAGACGGTGTCGTTGGTTTAAGTTTATGAATATTAATACTCTTATAAAGATTATCTTTTCCCTCTAATATTTGACTTACACCTGTTCCAATAGTTTGCAATCTAGATATAACATCTGCTATTCGCGAAGTGACATTAATGCTAGGTGAATTCTTTCTTTCCATATCAATATATCTCTGAGGCTTTGCATTGTTTCTGGGAGACCCTTGTTGCAATTTCAGAGCTGTCTGTTCGTTTTCATTGTTTGTATTGGCTATCCTTTCTCCGTAATTGCTTTGTTTTGTTTGACCAGTTTTTCTAGTTATTGGTTGCAGAGGATAGGTATAAACTAACATCTTAGGATCAGGATTGGATTTGTGGCTTTCTGGCAGTGATACTGCAGGTTTATAGTAAGTAAGTTTTTGAATATCTCCTAAGCTATGATCTGTAACGAAATCACTGTTTAGTGTACTGACATGTTTGTGGATGGAATTTTTCTTGACTATGTCGCCTTCCTGTTTGTTCTGAACAGGGATACTTATGGGTGGTGTAGTGTATTGCTTTATGACGACTGGATGTGAATACGTTGTTGATCTTGGTTTCTCAGTGTGAAATTCCTCTGCAAGTAGTGTAGTGGCATAGTCTCTTAATGGCGCAGAAGTCGTTGCAAAATTAATGTTTTCCTGATAATATCTTGGCTTCTCTGTCACTGGAATCTTCGCTAAAGCAGTATTTACCTTTTTCTGAGGTTTTATTGTTTCTTGATGATTAAGTTTTGCATCAAAATGTGTTTCTTTATGTTTACCGGCATTGGAATTCAAGCGATACAAATGCTTTCTGTCATGCGTGTCTAATACAATGGATGGCTGAAGAGTTGTGAATTTGTTTTCGGAAAATGGTTTTCTCTTCAGTTCCGTTCGTAAGTCTTGAATTTTGGGTGGATTGAAGTTGCCTTTATTATTTCTTTCATGATATTCGTAAATTAAAGGAGGTACCTCCTGGTGATCATTTCCCGGTTTTGCCTTGTCATTGTGAACAAAATATTCATTTTCCCTATAATAGCGAAATTCTTGGGGATTTGTTTTATCGTCTGAGAATCCATGTTCTCTAACAGTATTTTCAGATCGAAAGTCATTGTGGTATTGTGGCTTTTGATCACTTACATTGCCGTCTTCTTGAACCTTGTTTTCGATATCTTTATTAGAATTTTGGTCATTCCCAGGATTATTTGGCAAACTGTTTGGTAGGGAAATAGAAGTTTTCGGTTCATCTCCGCTGCCTTGTAATTTGTGTGATACATAATTTGGTGGACGAGCATTGTTTCTGTGATTTCTTCTTGCACTATCATTTTCATCTAAGTAATTCAGACCATCTGGAGTTTTCTTCAAAAGTTGCCTTTCACTGGTATCAGTTCTGTCTGCGTTTGCCTTCCTCCTCTTGAAACTGCCATAGTTATTTGTTCTGGCTTGTTGAGCAGCCCATTTCCACTGACGACCGGCGTCATCGTGGCTTTTTCTGACGTTGTTCGAATTAGCGTTTCGGCTGTAGAGGTGATCATTAACTCTGGATCTAGCTGTCGAATCATCACAATTCACTCTGTTGTGCCAGTCACAAACTAGCAGTTGTTGGTTGAATATTGTGTTATTAGGACAAAGGAAGGAATGTTTTGCACCTCTACCCTGGCACATGTGAAATACCTGAAATAACAAAGGAATTGGTTGGAATGACAAAAAATAATGGCTGAAAGTACAATGCATTATTTAAGAGCAAAAAGGAATTTACTTGTGTGTGAAGGAACTTGGGGGGGGGGGGGGGAGAGGCTGTCAGATTAACGGTCCCCAGGAGGACAATAAATTCCTTTTTGTTGCAATTCTGTGAAAGTTTATTCTCCGACTTTGCGGATTTATTTTTTGTAATTCTTTATTTGCTTATTTTATTTTTAGTCAAAATATTTCACAAATGAGATATCATTTTTATTCATTAAATGCATAACTAAGTCAAAAGAAATATATGAAAAAAGCGCTAAATTTCAGATTTGTATCGTAGTTTATGTTAAAATGAATTTTAATATAAGGTTAAAGTGGCACTTATTATTTTAATCTGTCTTTGAACAGCGCACAAAGATTTGTTACAACTAGTTTTTTATGGATCGCCCATTATTGGCACGAATACAGTGAACCAACGCTATCCATACATTTTCAAACCAGTGGTTACATTGTTAAGAATAGCACAATAGAGGACACATGTTAAATACATGAAATAAAAAAGGAATTGGTTGGAATGACAAAAAATAATGTCTGAAAGTACAATTTGGGATTAAAAAAAATTATCTAGTGTGTGAAGGGCGGGGGCGTCCAATTAATAGTGCGGAGGCGGATAATGAATTCCTTTTTTTGTTGCAATTCCTTAAAAATTTGTTATCCAACGTTACGGATATTTTTTTGTAATTCTCTATTTGCTTGTTAAATTTAGAATTTGCAGTTTATACTAAAATGAATTTTAATATAAGGTTAAAGTGGTATTTAGGATTTTAATCTGGGTTTCTAGTAATGTATCTTTGAACATCACACGTAGATTTGCTACAACTAGTTTTTTTTTATGTATCGTCCATTATTGACATGAATGCAATGAACCAGCGCCATCTGTACATTTTCAAAACAGTGGTTACCGAGTTAAGAATATCATAATAGAGCACGCATGTTAAAGACATGAAATAATAAAGGAATTAGTTGGAATGTCAAAAAAGTAAATAAATAATTGCTGAAATTACAATGTATTATTTATGAGTTAAAAAAATAGCTGTTAGTGAAAAACCATAACAAATTAAAAAAACATCATTCCTGGAATTACTGTATTGAGGGATATAGAAATAAATCCTTTAAATCAACGCAGTCAGGCTTGTGCTTGAAAGTTTTTATTTTCCAAGAAAGATTCTGAATAATTTCTGTTATTTCGGACAAAAAACTCCAAAATACTTAAAGAAAGTAGCTTAAATAAAAGTCTCTCGGATTAAAAAAAATAAAAAAATCATGATGGCCTGAAATATTGGAATCAAAGTTTACCCGCGGCATTGCTTCAGGTCGAAATTGTATTTGGATTTCGGAGATGGATCCTTTTGATATCTGGGAATATCAATTCTCTCAACTGAATCATTAGATATCGATATATCACGACGTTTTTATTTCACGGTATTGCTTTTTAGCGAGGAATGTTATTGAAAATGTAGTTCAGTGTGTGAGAAATGTAGGAGATCACGGGAGAGTGATGGCACATAAAGTTTAGACAAAGATTATCTTGCAACACGATTTCCTTTTATTGAAGGAATTAAAAACGAAGGATTATTTTCGTGTGCTTTCATGGATGCTTATATCCATAGGCTAATTACATGTAAATCTGTTGCATTCTCTAAAAAAGCATAATTTCTTTTTAATATTAGAAAAGAGCAATCTTATTACGGCAAAAGCGCGATTTAAAATAACTCGACATTTTGGAATAGATATAATTCAAATTTCTTACAATATTCTGTATTGAATTTTAAATAGCGTAAATTGCTTGAAGCAATACTTATAAATCTTTTTAAGAACATTTTCAATTTTTCCCTTTGTAAAGTTCTAATTTTAAACCAAAATATAATTTTGCATTGTAGAACAACCCTATTAGTTATTTCCTTTAGCGCACATTTCTTATATTTTTTTTCTCAAAACTATAGTTTTCAAAATGACATATTGTAAAATTCCTCCTCTTTTTCAACACAAGTTCGCATAAAATTTTAATTATTCAAAAGTTCGTTTTCTTCTCTGCTAGTATTCTAGATAATAATTAATTAGTAACTTAGATACGAGAGCCATACAAAAAATTGTTAATTTAGGTTCTGTTTCTCAAAATGAAAATGCAGATTCTTTTTGTTCGGTGAATTCGCTTCACCACAATTTTTTTCATTCGACCATGCCTTTTAGAAAGGGCCATGGAGTGTTTAAAGCCTCTTGTATGCGCTTCATTATTTTAGGAAGAATTCAGAGCAAAACTTTACTGTTTCTCTTCACATCTGCATGATAGCACTCAGGACTATGATGCTTATGGGAAGTAGAAAGTAAAATATGTGGTTTTTCTGAATATTTGGTACATAGGTAAGAATTTTTCATATGAAAGTTCAGTACCGATAAAGACATTGTAAGTCATTTTGGATTTCTAACAAGAAAGAAGAAAAGCAAGCATAGTTTAAGATTTAAGTTTAACGAATTTACTAAGTGATTGACTTTTTGAAGTTGATATTAATACCACTGTGTGGTTAACAATAATGCAAGCGGAAGATATGTTATATAGAAACCTTGTATCTAAATTTCTATCGCTTGTCATAAATAAAGCTAGAAGTAAATGTTAAAAAGTACCACGATAAGAAGCCGGATAACCTTAGACCAGTTACTTAGAGATAGGGTACGTCTACAAAATATTCTCAGTATACGATATTGCTGTCCATCGCATTTCAATCAAACGTATTTTTTAAATTCATTCTTATTAAAACAATGATTTATAAAGAGGCTCATCACAGCGAATCTCCTCTTTAAGGATACCATCTGCATAAAAAATATAATTTTGCAGAAGAGATATTTGAATCGGTATTGTTTAGCAACGGATTCGGAAACTCTCCGCGCTTTTGCGCATGCGTCGGGTGGAGTCATTTTCGTCAAAATAGGGGGAAAGTGAAGAATGGAAGGGTGATGTTTGCATTTTACTGAGCGTGATCTAACAAAGAACTCCAGAAATGCGCTCATATGACTCATTGCCTGACACCTGTTTCCGGTGTGAAATCGTCCCAAAGTGGTAGTCTCGGAATCCGTTGCTAAACAGTAATTTGAAAAAGGGTACAAACGCCAATACAACTCGCATAAAACGCGTATTATCATATAGACGTTTATTGCTAGTTGTAAAAAAGAAACGGAAATCATTAATCATCTCTATGCAGGGTCTCCAAACTCGGCTTGCGGGCCAACACCGGCTCGCAAGCATCATCCGGTCCGCCGCAGCGGGCCAGGCATGAGAGTAATTCAAAACTATAGTATGTTGGTATGATAAGCTAGCTAGGCCTTAGCCCTTAGAACTTGGTGGAGGAAACAATGTGGCCCTTTGGCCAAAAAGTTTGTAAACCCCTGCTCTAATGTAAAGAATCTCTTATAAAAGTTTGGTTAAAAAAACAATAAAGAAAAATTGGAAGTTGTTTTTATTTCTCCTGGAAAACAGTTTTGTGATTCGTTCCCATCTTCAAACTGCCGATTCATTTATGAATGAAAACCTACAGTTTAAAAAGGTGAATAGGTTTATTTTAAGCAAAAAAATTCTTTAACTGACCTTGGGCGACAAACTTATTTTTTCCTTCATCTTTTTTTAATCGGCTTGTTCTTGGATTAAAACGTCAATGGCTTCCAAAATTCTAAATGTCAGTGGTGTGTAAAAGTCGAGCTTGGTATGTATTTTTTTCTTCCCAAATGGTTTTCATGCGTCGAGCTGACTAGGGATTAACCTATTTGTAAGAATGGTAATATCTTCCTCTTTCTCCGTGTTCTTTTCAAATATAAAAATGACATTTTAATGTGATTCTAGTGTTATTTATCGAAGAACAATATTCGGAATTGTCTTTGAAATACGATGGTGCAGGAAATGATCCTGAACTAATCTTATTTGATGCATTTTTAAAAATGAAAAATTGCGGTTATGAAGGAATGGATATTTATTTTTGTCCGGTCACAAAATTTGCAGATACTGAGGAATTGAAAGTGAAATTTTAAATAATACACGAAAACAAATTTTTAATCTGCAAAATTTTACAAAACTTCTGATTTCAGACTTTTGTTTAGCTAGTGTTTGGATCATTTGAACTTTAAATATATAAATGACTTTTTTAAAAAAGTGTGACACTACATATAAATCAAAAGAATTGCTTGCTTTTCTCAAAATAAAAAAAAAATAGAATATGCATTCTTAACTTATTATTTTTCTTAATTTCTTATGTAAAAGAATATAAAGAGAAAGTATTGCAATAATAAAAAAAAAATGACCTCGAGATTTTCATGAATTTCCCAATTCAAGAAGTTTTTGGAATCATATCTGTCTGTCTGTGAACACGATATCTTAATAAAAATAACCACGACGAGCTAGATGGACACAATTTAGTCTTTGCACGAAAATTGTAGATCTGCTTCGAAAAGAATCGGATTCAACGGACATCGTCTGTCCATCGGTCCGTGTGTATGTGAAGCACTCAGACAATGGGAATTAGTCTAAAAATGCATACTCGACTCCCTTTTACTAGATTACTGAACTAAAACATAAAAAGGCGCCATATTCTGTAAGTATACAAGAAAGTTGTGGGGAGAGCATTCCGCTGGATTTTACAGTAATGATTCATAATAAAGACTACATCTGTTTTCAATAATTCCACTGTACCATTTTTAACAATGTTCATGTTGTTGTCAATTTTATGGTATTATCAAAATACGTTTATCTTATTGTTATTGGAACTTAAAGGTCGCTGAATAAATTCAGTCTGAAATGCCAAGCATATTTTGGTCTTTTGAACTAAAATCTAAGTCTCTGTCATTTAATTTGTTATTTATAATATGATCATTAATGAACTCATAGTATCATGCACTGTTCGTAAATAAATGTATCCAGAATTTTCCCGTTTTAAACAAAGAAATACATTGATCTTACCTGGCATCCAGTTTCGGGATCGGCGTGATATCCGTACTTTCCTCTGCAGTCGAATCTTGTTTTGGGTATCGAATTAAATTGAGGGGAGTTGCTGTTGGCATCAGGCTGTTCGAAACCATATTCCCAAGCATGTGGTTCGATACTTCTTGAAGTTTCTCGACCTCCATTGTGCACTTCTGGCAGGGGATAATTATTCAAAGAGTTTTTTGAAAGTTTATGGAATTGTTGACTTGCTGCGTGTTTCACCACATCTTGGTCATGTTCCACATTAATATTTTCATTTCGACGTTTCTGCAAAACACTTGAATTATTGTATTTGTTTTCATTTCCAGTACTTTGGGTATTGTCGTTTAGCAAAGGTTGTGGAGCATTTTGTGTGTTTAGTGGCCCTGTTCTTCGATGGAACTTAGGAGGATCTCTTATTTGCACATTTGCATTTATGTTAGTTTCGAATGCTGTTTTAGAATCTGTATTCTTACTCAATGGTAAATTTTCGTTCGCAGAAATTGTTGGATTTTTACCTGGATTTTCTTTTCTCATTCCGTTTCTGATATCCTCTGAAGGATTTTGCGTTAATTTAATTGTTGAAGGGATGATCTGTGTTTCAGACGGTATTTTATACGATGAATGAAAATCTATTTTGTCATTATTATTGCTTGATATTGGAATTGATTTAAAATTGTTGTTACGAGGCAATGTTTGAATATTATGCTGTTCTTTCGAATCAATATAATATACTCCGAGGCCTGCATGTTGCGGTTTTTGATTTGGCACTTGTTGTGATTGAAATTGTTTAGGGTGTGCATTTTCTCGATTTGGTCTCCTGTAGGCTTCAAAAGGAAAGTGAAGTTGTTGAGTATGAAAATCATTCTCAAGCCTTTTTATTTCTTTTGCGCCTTCTGGTTTGAGGTAATAAGATCTAACTTCTGGGTTTGTGAAACGTCTGTCAGCTCTAGAATCAGGCTTTCTTGAATATATATCTTTAAAATTCTTAATATCAGGTTTGAGATAATATGGTTTATCTTCTACGTACGTTCGGCGATTCTCTGATATCTCTGGAGGATTGGTTTCAATATGTTGATTCGGGGAGTGCAGTGCTGTTCCCATCTGTGAAATGTTGGGAATTCCTGGCACATTATGTTGCTTCTCAGAAAAATTAGGTGAGATTTTATCTTCTAGTTTAATGGGCCCACTTTTTCCAATTGTGAAGTGAGACTCAAAGAATTGTTTAGCGTTTTTTTCTGGAGACCTTTTTCGTCTTGAAAGAGATTCTTGGATTCTTGGTTTAACATCTTTTAATGAAGATGCTTCAGGGATATTTTCGCCGTTATAACTTTCTACAGGAGCGCTCTCTACAAACTCACCAGGAAATTCTCTTTGTACAGATAATTCTGAAGCTAGATTATCTTCAAGAGAACTCTGAAAAATACTGCTTCCAAGGTTAAATGTAGATGGTTGCATTCGACTGTCGATGGAAGTTTCCACATGTGCACGCCTATCGTCATCGTTCCAGCTTAGTTTTATGGATGACATAAAACCATCATTACGTGGAATTTCACCGCTTGCGGAGTCAAAATGCTCTAAACTAAGATCTCCCACTCTTTTAAACATATGCATGAAATATTTCCCTTTATTTTCGGATGAACTAATCGGTTGCCTTGTAGCTGGCATGGCTTGGTTGTTATAAGACTTTCCGAAGTTTCCTATAGAATGTCCTTTCGGAGATCCATTGTTTTCAGTAAACACCAAGGAATCTTTTTCGGTAGCTAAATGTTTTTTACTTGGATATGGGTTACGGTTATTATATGAATGATAAAACCCATCATCTATATTATCAGTTTTTATGATTTTACCATGAGTTTTCTTTTTTGAAATCGGCACGTCTTCATTCACTGAATATTTTTCATGTTTCGCAGGTGTCCAAACAGCTTCATTTGATTTTTTAGAACTTTTCTTTTTATAAGTTACTGGAGATCGATTTATATCATAATTTTCAGCAATATCTGGGTTTGTGGGGTCTTGAATTTCGGTGAATTTCTCTTCGTTGCTTAAAAGGGGAGTAAAGCGCTTTGCAAATTCTAACCTTTCTATTTGTGGTTGGTTTCCACGTTCACTTTCGAAATTTTTAGCTCTATGAGGATTTACTTTGTGTTTATCAGATTTTTTGGGTGGTAATTTTTTCTCAGGTATTGCCTGAGCTTTCTTTATCATTCCTTTCTTAGAACCAGAATACTCAGATAATTTTATAACATCCTTTGTCTGGTCATTTTTATTACCCTTGTAATTGTAGCTTAGCATATATTGACCATTTCCTTCAGGAATTTTATTTGGTTTGAGCTGAGGAATCGAATCAAGATTGAAATTTTGATCAGAATATTCATATTCACCGGCAAAATTTTCTATATTGAAATCCTCATTATCTCTGAAAACTGTTTCTGGATTTTCTTCATCAGTCTTTAAAGTGTGATTTTCAGATGAATGCGATAAAGGATTAAAAACAGTCTCGATTTCTTTTCGAGAATGTCTTTCAGCTGAAGGATTCTCACTTGTTTTCAAAGAATCGCTTAACGAAACTTTGATAGGTTCTTTAAAAGCTTGTCTACTTCCAACTTTAGAAAATTGATCTTTTTCGTGTAAAGAGGTGTTATTTTCCTGTTGATTTTCTTTTGAAATTGGAACATTTTCTATTTTGATAACAGATGAAGGAGGAGAATGGGAAGTTTTACTTCTTTCTTCTACTTGCTTGTTAGATATTATTTTAGCTTCTATTGTTTTAGTCGTGTTATTATTTTTGTGGCGATTTCGAACTCTCAGAACTTTCCTTCGTTTTTTCTTATTGTTTTCTACCAATAGAGGATTACTGTTCGCAATGTTTGTATTATCGTGTACATTTTCTAGTGATGCACTTTTTGGACTTTGACTTGCTGTTTCTAAATCTTTGTACCCTGAAGATGGATTAACTCTTTTTGAGTTAGTAGCACCTTGTTGAAATGCGCGATTTTCTAATTCTGTTTTCTTTGCTTCCTGGTCGTTAGTTAACTTATCTCTGCCATATTTACGAGAAACTGAGGTTCTTCCTTGTAATTTCTTTAAGTTAGAATACTGCTTTTTACTTGACGTTTCTGGGCCATCCTTCGCCACTGCAGGACCGTCTTCTTCATTTTTGTCAATTCTCGAGGAATCATAACTGATTTCTTCTATTTCTTCAGATACGCGTGGCCAATCTAGGGAAAGAAGAAAAATTAGATACAAGTGAAATGTGTCAAAATAAAATGTAATTATTTTTCAAACTATGATAATTATAAAGTTTTGAGTTTGCAAAGTTCGATCGCTAAAATTAATGCTCTCCGAAAAATATCAAATAAAAAAGGGAAAATATGGGTGAAATAAGTTATTCTTGAAGGAGCGGCACAGTAATTTTATCAAATTTTTAATAATAATCTCTCCAAAATTATCAGCTGTTTCATTTTAATTGTAAATAAAATGTTTGAATTTCCCCGAACAGCCATTCCATCTCTCTTTAATAAAGACCAACAACGGAGAGCAAAAATGAGTGTCCTAGTCATATTACGATTGAAAGCGGAAACAACTAATTGTGTCTGATTTGGCGAATCAACTGTTTCTCGAAAAAGATCCCATAATCGGTAGTTATGGGTTATTACGAGCGAGCATTTAGATATCTGCTCAGAATTTAAAAATTTTGTTGTGTTGATTTGCGTTTTCTTGTAGACATTCGTTTTCCTTATCTTCGAATTATTATAATTTTATTTATTTTATTATGATTTTTTATAGCTTATCTATTGTTATCTGTTATTGAGATGCTTTATTTTGATAGAATGATAGAGAAGAGAGCAAGGCATAAAAGCAATAGCAGTGCGGTCTTCACGTTTGCATGACTGCCTTCATGAATGTGAATTTAAATTGTTATTTATGCTTCATATCATTAATTTGATACAAAAATGGAAATATTTTCTCCGGTTTTATATAGAAATGAAGTTTAAAAAGTTCTGAGAAAAGAGAACTCATTAAAAAGGTTACAGATGTCGTCAATGTTTTGGTATTCTATCGGCAAAAAACTATTTCGTCGCTTAACAAGCAACACCACCTATCTCTATTTTTTGAAATTTCAAAGAGGAGCGAAAAACTGCATTTTTCGCAAACAATAACGAATATTTCTGATTTTTTTTCACATTTGGTAAGAAAATGCGGTCTCATGTTCAGATCAGATGTTAAAAAAATTCAGAAATATTCTGTGTTGGTTGTAAAAAATACAGTTCTTTCTTCCCCTTTGAAATTTCAAAAAATTGGGATAAGTGGTATTTCTCGTTAAGCGACGATTTCTTTTAATGTTTTCTGCTGTAATCTTTTTAATAAAACTTTGGCAAATGTATTGAAAAAATTCAATATAACAGTATTATTCAGTCTTTGAAGGCATTTAACGATAATTATTTAAATATTCAAAAGTCTTTATGTTAAAATGCTAGTTTAAAGACATACAAAAAATGAATTACAAACCTTTTTCCGGTGTAGATATAGATTTTGGATTTTCCTTCCAAGTGTGACTGGCATCGCTTTTATTCGCATTCAAATTTTCTGTATCTGAAATTCTTCTTCTGAAATCCAGTTTAGTCCTCCGGGGATTCGTATTAGGCACTCGGGATCGCATTGGAATTTGACGGCCTTCTTTGTTCCTTGACAACTTAGCATTTCTTCTTGGGCTGGAAGTTCCTTCCACGGATGGTAAATCCTCCTTTCTGTTTATTCTCGATTTAACTCGATGGTCAGTGGCACTTCCTTGACTAGTAGTGGTTCTGCTGAATTCAAACTTTGTGGGGTAGATTTCACGAGAATCTTTATTCGCCTATACAAAGTACGAATTCATATTAAAATATTAAAAAAGGAAGTACGCAAATTCAGAACTAAAAATGGATACATCAGAGTGGCGGCGATTGTGTGCCAAAAGTGGGTGGGGGTGGCAAAAAATTTATAGTCGCCAAAAAGTACTCCGGAGTATAAGGGTAGATAACAAAATTTTAAAATTTGGTTATAAAATTAGCTAGTTATTCTGCACATTATAGTTTTTTTATAATTCATAATTTTAGGCAGCTAAAACGAAATAAATGTTTAATTTTTTCCTCAAAAGTTAATTTAATTTTTTCCTCCCTCCTCCCCGAACCGCCTCCACTGACCTAAGCTACATTATTTTGTGTTAATGAATATCAAATAATCACTAAATATTAATGATATGTGTATTCTAAACACATGAATAATCATTTGGTTTGTATTTCTGTGGTAATTGGTAAATTAGGTATATTGTGAAATTTCCCTGTGTAGGTTATTGTGTACAGATGACTCTTTCGAAGAGAAACTGTCAATTTTCCTCCGAAAAATCGGCCTCTTTAAGAATCGCTCTGCTGACAGATATCAGTGTAAAAATTGTGGACCAGGTAGCACACATTTATAAATGTGTTGCCTATAAATGATTTTAATTATTCATTAGTAACTGTTAGGAAAAATTCATTAACAGAAATTTAAAAAAATTCTGTGATGATTTTATTTAAAGAGACTCAGTAATTAATTACATACAACGATTTATTTCATTATTCACTGCAGTGAGCAACTGAAATGAAAAAGATCGGGGATATTTCCAAACTTTAAATAAAATCACGAGGAGAATGGGAATTCAAAACTTATATATAAAAAATCTGATAACCCTCAGTAACCAGAACCAGAAAAAACTGGATCTACCCACGCCCTGCCGTAGAATCCGGGCCATCTGAATGACAACCTCTGCAATAGCTCGAGTACTGAGGCTGGAGTCCTAGTAGCCCATCACCGGGCCATGGCCCCACCCCTCCCGAAGGAGGTACGTACTATCACTGGTGGAGAGACCCAGAGCACTACCATTACTATACCCACAGGGGAAACGAGTTCCCCATACTTATTCGGCGGCAACTCATATCCGTGTACTCGCGGTGTTCCCCCGTGGAGTGATAACCCTCAGTAAAAAGCAAAATTATTTTACATCTTTTTTCGATCTCTCGATTTCTAAAAAGCAATTCCATGTCGCAGAAAGAAAAGTAAATGTCTTGCAAAGAAGAACAGTATTTTTTGCTGGCATTTGGTTGTTAGATAAAATTAAAATCATTTAATGAAAAACTAAGAAACCTAGTGGGTTTAGATATTGCATGGCATGGTTGAGAAACATGGATTTGAAAGAGAAGGTTGTGGGTTGTATCCTCTGGTTGTGCTCTCAACCAGCAATTTTCAAAAACTAACATACCGAGGTGCGTTGTGGCAACGAATTGTTCGCTGCAGTTCGGGCTGGCTCCTGGAGGTTTTGCTCCAAGCGGAGCCTAAATGTGGGACAGTCCCCCTGAAAGTCTTCCAGAAAGGGAGGACTCCATTAACAGGAGATAAGACAAACTTTTATCCCAGATGCAACCCAGGTTACCCGGGTCTCTCTCCTTTATCATGAGTTCTTTGCTCATAGACATGGCTAGATATACATGGGCAAGTGGGATTAGAACCAGCGCCACCGCCACAAAGAAAAAGCTGCCTCTTTTGGCCAAAAGTGGACCCTACAGTGGCGGAATGACATGACATGACGCCACCCCACACCCCTGGTGCCTATAACCTCAAAGGTTATCTAACCAGTTGGGTAGGTGCAGGGTGGATGAGTACAACTTCCACGACAGGGCCCTGGGAACCTACGCGAATGACATACCCCGAACAACTTTAAGTTCTTCCCTATCCCATGGTTTAAACTTATGAAAAATCCCAAAACTTAAACTGGAGAAATTACTGAATCAGAACAAATATATGCCTTGTCTGAGCAACACACTCTTAAAGAGTTTGACATTTGCAGACAGAAATGATAAAAAATATTTGAACAACAGAACTTGATTAAATATAAAGCATGCCTGAAACATACAAAAAAGTTTGGAAAATATACACAATTAAGCACAAATTTCAGAAAAAAAACTGTTCTGAATTAAAAATGAACAAAGAAATAATAAAATAATAATATAAATTTTGACACAAATTGTTTGTACTGTTGGTATTATGGCAATTGATTACACTTGTTCCTAAAAATCCACGTTCTTCCGTGCTTATACCATATGCACGGTGAGAATTTCAGAGGGGCACGAATCTAAGGAAGAATAGGGAGTTTGTATAATGTGGCGGAATGACAAGGGGGTAAGGGATGTATTGAAGTCCTGGTAAACAGTCTTGAGGAGCTCCTCGAAAGCCAAATGTTAGGCGGCTTATTTTATGTCTTTAAAGCTAAACATGATGATGAACGCGAAAAAAACCCGAATATCCAAGCACCGTTTATCCTTGCCAAGCTATTAGGCCTCGATGAGAAGAAGACAAATGATAGAAGATAAACTAATTACTAAGCTCATCCAGAAAGTAAGTACCGTTTGCGCATATCTTCCGCGCATCTGACAGCACGAAGGTCGCGCATGCGTAGCTACATCCTTCAACTCGAGAACGAATTAGCCTAGCCATTTTGTTTGCTTACGTTAACGTTTGAAGTCATTGTTTGTCAGTAATCGTGTTTAAAACAATCGATCGGCCCGCCAGCTGTGAAATAAGAGCCGTTATCAAGTTTTTGAATGCAAGACATGGTCGACCTTGTGAAATTTATCGTCAGATAAGTGAAAGTCAATCCGGACCTAGCTCCATCCGACTTCCATTTGTTTTCGCATCTCAAGAAATTTCTTGCCGGCCAGCAATTTGCAAGTGATGATGAGATCAAGGTAAACGTCCAGAACTGGTTCAGGTCGCAGGCGGGCGAATTCTACGAAGCGGGTATGTTGCAATTCGTGCCAAGATATGACACATGCTTTAATTCGCATGGTGAATATGTCGAAAAGTAGTTTAAGGTGTGTAGATTTTTCTGTTATAAAATACAAATGAAAACAAATTGCTAATCTTTTTTAATACCCAAACGGTACTTACTTTCTGGACGAGCTTTGTAGAAATCTACCAACAGCAATTATGCAACAAAAAGTTTTTCGAAAGAGGCTAAAAGCATGCGTTATTGTTATGTCATCTAAAAGTCTAAATTGATTTCAGTTTATTGTGATTCCTGAAGGGTGATCGAAAGTGAATGCAGGATTTTTTTTTACAATTAATGAATTGTGATCATAGAGGCGCAGCTAGAAAATTTTCGAAAGGAATTCGATATTTATCTATTCAGTGAAGGGATTTGCTCATTTTCATGAAATTTTGTTTAATGAAGAAGTAGTTTAAAATATCTATTACACCCAAATTAATAAGTGACTTCACTTTAATCAAAGTCTGGTCGACTTCATAAATGATATATTGGATAAATTTGTGAATTATTTTATGGCATATTTTGGCATTTTTTAAAAAAAATAAAATGTTAGTTTTCTGAAATGAACAAGAATATTGTGCAAAGAACTTACTTCGCCACCATATGTGCAAGCGACGAAAATACCTGAAATAGGAAAAATATTTATGAAACTCACTTTATTACCAATGAACGTAGATTCTATATTTTTCACAAGAAATTGAGTTATTTTTTTATTTTTCGATCAAATAAAGAAATAAATTAACAGATAATCAAATTATAAAGGGGACTTCTTTTACCTAATAGTATTAGGCTGTATCTGTTGAATTTCATTGGCCTCATTTTATGACCTGAAACAAAAAAAAGCTTATATTACTACAGTAGAAAACTTTCAACCATTATTTGAGAAAACACAAAATAGGGTAAACATATTAAAAGTTTAGAGCAATATAAACTTGCAGAGGTAATTTATATTTAACACAACACAATTCTTTTGTTGAACAAATTTTGATTAATAAAAAGAATAAGTTTCAAAATTATAATTTTACTTCTTTTCATTCTTCGGTTTAAATCTCATTTGATAAAAGTAGCTTTGCAAGTTTTGTATTACTTTATACCTTTACTAGCTGATAACCCAGCGTTGCTCAGGATCCATATTTTTTTTATGCCCGTATCCGTTTTTTAAACAAATATTGTCACTAAATTTCCTTAACAAACGTAAATATCCTTTTAAATCTAGCCATTTTATTACGTTATAACAGTATGGTTTCAAAGAAAACCCAAGAAGTTTGGTAAAAGAACATTTATTTAAAACCTTTAAACAATAAACCCTATGTGTAATAACTGATACATCTTTACAATGAACAATTCTACTATCCAGAAATTTCCCGGCGTTGCTGATTAAAAATATAACTTAAAAAAATCTTTAGAACGAACAGAATATCAATGAACAATATGCTTTGCAAAATAAAGCACCAAAAGACAAAAAAAAGAGAAAAAATGCAAGAAAACGATATTTTTCTGATGTTTATAAATTAAAATACGAAAGTTCACTAAGCGAATTGTTTGCAAAAGAAAACTTTTCGTTCAAACCAACTTCCTTTAATGCGGCTCAAAAAGGATAATACATGAAAAAAAAAATAAAATAAAATAAATACAAGAACTAACGAATTAAACACTGGGTGTGAATAATGATGGAAGGAAAAAAAAAGAAAATTTGCAATAAATAGACAAAAACGGCCGAATTTACCATTTAAAATTAAATAAATAAAAATCGAATTCGAATTTTAAAATAATTTTACGGCATTAGCTCCTTTTTGTGCTAATCCATTACTGTGTCAAATTTGGTCTCAGTACGTCAAATGGTCTGGGCGTGCATAAAGAGCAAAAGAAAAAAAAAACATAATTGCATATATACTCGAAAAAATTGCTCTTTTATATAATCCTGGCTGACTAATCACTTCAAAAAAAATTGTAGAGTTATAAATATCATAAATATATAATTATCCAATATAACCGCCACGGGAAATACGAACGATAACTACTCGGTATCCAAACTCATCCCGAACTCTTTGCAGCATATCCGGTCTTACGATTTGGGTGATTGCAGTTATTCTATTCTGAATTCGTCAATGTTAGCCGCCAGTGGCGACAAAAATGTATGATGTTTTATTTATCTCCGAAGGAAAAAAAATGCAGGGGATTAGATCAGGTCTTTTGGGGGAATCTGTGATGATGATCTTGATCGCCATCTACTCAGCGGCCAGTCCATCGTTGCGGCAAATTTTGAGCACATAATCATGAACAGATAATATCCAATTGGATGACACTCTATTCTGCTGTAAAATGAAATAAATAACTTCTACTGACAGAGCAGACACCACACAGTTAGCATGTCCTAGTAAAAATTCTCATTAAAAATGCTTTTTGAGAAAAATAATGGGCCAAAAAGTTAATATTTGAATACAGTACAAAATCCATCAATCCAGGGGAACACATTCGTATTCGACAGATTCGCAAGAATTCCCTTCAGCTCATATTCATACATTGTGTAGTGAACTTTACAGTTGGTATGAAACGTCGCTTAATCGTCGAAACAAACTTAAACATGAAGAAATCGTCTTTCTCGATCTAATTAAATACAAACTGGCAAAAAACCCAGTTTTGTCCTATACCGTTTTAGATAAGAGCTTATATCAGCTGTAATCATTGTAGTTCGAAAATTATTATTATTCTCAATACTTTCCTCACCGTCAATTGTATATTTTTCAGTTCCTGGCTGAACTCTTCAAATTAATTTTCTCGGAATGTGAGCGAATACCTGCTGAATCAGTTGCACATTCTCATCAGATACACGTGAACACCCTGAATTTTTGCGGCTCATTTCAAACGGTTTTGTTTTTACATTTTTATCGAATTTTAAAATTTTTAGTACCACTGAGTTGAATTTTAACATTTGATTGGGGCAGTTTAGCCAAAAATGGCTTTTGCGTCATTAAACCTCAAACAACCAACCCTGAACTTTTGCCTTTGTAAAGACACCCTTTTTCACAGAACTGACGAAACCCAGTAAAACTGAAAAATGTCCCATTCACAATAATTTACATAACCACGTTCTACTTGATTCCGCATATAGGGTTTTTCAAAGTTGGGGCATTCTTTTGTAATCACGCCGTAGATTCAAATTGAGGTACTGAAACTGTTTGAAAGTGTTCCAGAATTTTAGTATAGTATACGATTTTGGCTTGGGCAGGTTTATGCGCCAAATCTGACTAACATGCGTCTGAAACATTTGTGAAAAATTTTTGGTAAAATGATTTGAAAGTCTTCGCAAAAGGCTTAGTAAACAACCTCTGCAAGTTTAAAAAGATATTTGTGACCACACATACATACATTAGAGCAACTTGTACAAATGGTAAAAAAATTCAGTTATGTTCTAAAAACCTTCGTGGGATCAAAATATATCCAAGAAGCTCACATTAAAAAGTAAAAAAAAACATATATTGTAAGAAAATAAAAAGATGAGGTGTTCTGTGAAGCAGGTCAGCCACACTGACAGGCGTCTGAAAAAAGTAAAAATGTTGACGGTTGTAATACGGACAATCTAATAGGATAAAATGATATAGGGCATTGACAAACTGTGCATAAAAGGAAAGGGTTATTTCAACGACAAATGCTTATGAACTAACCGAGCATGGCTATTCTCAATCAAGTGAGAACAGTATCTAAACAACAGTATCTATCTTTGTATATGTAGATTGAACAGTATCTATGTAGATAGCACAGTATTTATTTTTGGTGTGCGAAATTAAGGATCACTTCATAAAATGTGAAAAATTTGGAGTTAAAACAAAAACAATGGCTCAGAATCAGTTGTGGAGAATCGTGTAACATACAATCGTGGAAACTCGCATTTTACACTGGAGATTCGGTCACGAGGACATTTAGGGGACCAACTAGAAATTAATCAAGACGAAAAGGGATTTCTGCTGACCCCGTTTCACAGAAAGCTGATAACTAAATTAAACTTTCATCAATGGTTATGTTTGATGTGCATAATATTTACATGCATTTTCGTAAACATAGCACAAATATTCGGGATAGATATAAAGGTTTCTTTAAAAAATCTTAAATTTTTCCACATGTTTTTTGTTTATAACTTGCAGAGTTTTAAACCAAATTGTATGAAAGTTTCTGACTACTTGACAATATGTTAGAGAAGCATTGTATAAAAATTTGAAGTAAATACCTTGAATATTAGGAAAAATATAAGTATTTGTAGTAATTTTTTTTACTGCTCATGTTCGAAACGAAGCGTAATTTTTCTTTCATAATTTCAGAGCTAGATATATAGGGCAACTTATATACAAAATTCCAATCAAGTACCGTTAGTATTCAGAAGGATATCAGCATTGTAAGGGCTAAATTGCTTTTGTTCTCTAAGAGGAACAAAATGATGAACGTTCTTACACAAATTGGTATTTTTAACTTGAATCTTCGAACAGTAATATTGAATTTTAAGAAGGTTGAATATCCTGAATACTCATGCATACTTCTAAATTAAATACGTAATTTAAATTGCATTTCGATGATAATTTTTCGAAGATTCAAGTTTAAAAAATTTCAGCTTATGCATGAACCCTTTTCATTTTATTTCTCTTAGAGACACAAAAACAATTTAGCCCTTACAATGCTTATATCTTTCTTAAAACTGACAGTACTGAACAGGAATTTTTTATATAAGTTCCCCTATATATCTAGCTCTGAAATTATGAAAGAAAAATTGCGCTGCGTTTCGCACATGCGCAGTAAAAAATTATTTACTACAAATACTCATATTTTTTCTAAGATTCAAATTAATTACTTCAAATTTTTATACAATGCTTATCTAACATATTGCCAAGTATTCTGTAAGTTTCATACGATTTGGTTTAAAACTCTGCAAGTTATAAACAAAAAACATGTGGAAAAATTTAAGATTTTTTAAAGAAACCTTTATATCTATCCCGAATATTTGTGCTATGTTTACGAAAATGCATGTAAATATTATGCACGTAAAACATAACCATTGATGAAAGTTTAATTTAGTTATCAGCTTTCTGTGAAACGGGGTCAACAGAAATCCCTTTTCGTCTTGATTAATTTCTAGTTGGTCCCCTAAATGTCCTCGTGACCGAATCTCCAGTGTAAAATGCGAGTTTCCACGATTGTATGTTACACGATTCTCCACAACTGATTCTGAGCCATTGTTTTTGTTTTAACTCCAAATTTTTCACATTTTATGAAGTGATCCTTAATTTCGCTCACCAAAAATAAATACTGTACTATCTACTTAGATACTGTTCAATCTACATATACAAAGATAGATACTGTTGTTTAGATACTGTTCTCACTTGATTGAGAATACACATGCTCGGTTAGTTCATAAACATTTGTCGTTCAAAGAACCCTTTCCTTTTTTTTGCACAGTTTGTCAATGCCTTATATCATTTTATCCTATTAGATTGTCCTTATTACAACCGTCAACATTTTTACTTTTTTCAGACGCCTGTCAGTGTGGCTGACCTGCTTCACAGAACACCTCATCTTTTTATTTCCTTACAATATATGTTTTTTTACTTTTTAATATGCGCTTCTTGGACATATTTTAATCCCACGAAGGTTTTTAGAAAAGATTTCTTTTTAAACTTGCAGAAGTTGTTTACTAAGCCTTTTGCGAAGACTTTCAAATCATTTTACCAAAAATGTTTTACAAATGTTTCATGTACACGATTCTCCACAACTGATTCTGAGCCACTGTTTTCGTATTAATTCCAAATTTTTCGCATTTTATGACACGATCCTTAATTTTGCATACCAGTGTAGTTTTCTGTTGGACAAACTAGGCCAACAGTCAATAATAACATGTTATAGAACAATATTAGTATTATCAGCTACAGAGTGCAATACAATAATTGTGCAGTAATAGAATCAAATTTTTACGAGTCGAATATAAAACACTTATTTGCAGAAATGTGACACAACGAATTACACTTCAAAACTCCTGTTTAATATTTTAGAGTCAGAACAAACTCCTTAGCAGAGCTTGAAACTTTACAACTGACATCTTTTTCAAAAGCTCGTGGCACTTAAATGACTCTTTTTCTTGTCAAATGCGTATCAATGTATCATGTTAAGAAGTTTCAATTTACTTTTCGCCAGACAGATGAACATAAAAGGAGAAATGTTTTCAAGAATTATTGTAAACTTTTTTAGCTAATTTCATTTCAAAATGAACAATAACTTCTAAAACAGTTAATAATCGTTCAGTGATATTGTTTATTTTACATTTATTTTACTTCAGATTTAAATTAAAAAAGTAATGGTTTTGAAGCCTCTTAAGCATAAAGCTACAATAAAATATGAGTGATCTGTTTATAATCTCAATTAGCGTTTCATCATAATTTTCAAAAATGAAACTGAAGTTTTCCACGATTGCAAAATATGTCAATAAATTTCGAGTTTTTCTTAAAAATCTGTGACATATATATGAAAACCTTACATTGTGTTTTTCTGCCACTGTAAAATGTTTTCCTCATTCACATTGTTTTAAATTGGATGTTGTCAAGTTTATTTCGCAGTGTATTGAAAGAAACGAGAAAATTTTTGATAAAGTAAATGCATTTTCTCGTTTTTGATTGAACATTAGATGTGACGTTCTTGCCTTCTTGTGCTTCCGCTTTCTTTAAAGTGCCTTTGAAGATGCTTGAAATCGAATGAAATTACCGCTTATTTTTCGGTCAACTGAGCAGTGGCTTATAACGATGCATTTCTGTGGTCATTTAAAATTCAATCAAGCATGACAAACAGAGAATTGTTTCCTGCATATGAAGAATCGTTTTCGAAGGTAATACTTTATCTTCAATCATATGATTTAAATTTTTTAGGTTTGTAGTTTAAATAAAAATATGGAGAGCTTTTAGTTCTTAAGATTGCAATGAATAAGTATTTTGAAGGAAAAAAAATTAAAGTAGATATTCTGTTTTTCTTTTTGAGTGCATGGGATTATAATCTTACACATTATAGTAATATTTACGAGTTAGAGTAATAATTATTTAAGTCTAAATCGATTCTTATTAAAATTCTAGAACATAAGACTGCGGAAAGCATAAGATTAAACTTTAAAGGACAGAAGATTATAATATATGTGGGACAAATATTCTAATCATCTAATATGTGGGACATGTGTTATAATCTATAATTTAAACAAGATGGAATGTTCTAGTTCTTTTTAGAAGGAGAAAAAAATGAAGAATAATTTCAAGAGCAAAATATTTTTCTATATGTTTTTTCTAAAACTTTTTCTGTGTAGCAGTTTTTTGCAAAAAAAAGAACAAAAAGACAAAAAAAGATATTAAGTCAATATACAATGAAAACGATAATTGTGTCTCAGAATTTAATCATAAAATTATAAGAAATAAAAGAATATACATAACAACACGTTCTCAAATATTTAAACTAAAGAATTTAGTTTGGTAGATAGGCATATCTTATCATTAAAGGCTAGATATAATTTAATTTATTGAACGAATGTCCATCTATAGCTGCTCAGAATAATTCACAATGACTTATCCTAACTCTGAATCGGAATCTCCAACGACAATGAGACAGGTAAGTTCACGAAACTCTTTAATGAGATTGAAGACAAAAATTTTGACTTTTCAGTAACGGTATTAATTCTACTAGTCGCCTGTTTACAGCCTTTAACATAGCTGGAGTTCTAAATATTAGCGTGAATCTAATATTTAGAACTCCCGCTGTGTAAAATTAAGAATAATCAGCAAGATCGGAAATAAATTTAATTGCTCATGCTTAGATTTCGGAAATAAAAGTAACCGTCTCTTGCTGCCTTAGATTTTTTCAAGAGAATTTTTTAAATTGAAATAAGTGCTTTATGTCGTGCGTTAAATTGTTTTTAAGATTCTTCCTTCAGGACAATCGATTGTAATATTCAGTAAATTTGAAAGCTAAGTTGTTTCGACTGATCCCGTTGATAAATTAAATACTTTCACCTCTTCTCTGATCCTGTTATCAGAAGATAAAAATTGTTGACAATTTAATTGACTAAACATGTGCTGCTCACGAAAAACAAAATTATGAGCTTTCGAAAAATTTTTGTTAGTTTTGGAAACCTTTGAATCGAAGTGTTTATAATTTTGTCAGAACAGAATAATAACAAAAAACCAGCAGTTTGATACAAACACTTTGTACGTAATGCATTTACAAAGGGAAAGCATTTAATTAAAGTTCACAATTTTTCAAGTCTAGAGTCCATAATACAATTATTCAAAAATAATATGTGTCAAGAATGAGAACACTGCTTGAATGTATGCTATACCAAACACATTTTCGAATAAATTGTGTTATATAATCACATATTTTTTAAAACGATATTTTGTCTGTCATCTAGTTTTAAATATTTATTTGAATCCTTTTCTACATTCTTGAAAAAAAGAGCTTCAAAACTACCTACACGTTTCTATTACAATCTATAAAAACTGGGTAACTATAAAACCGGTAAACTGGGCTAAAAAAGGTACTCGTAACCTCTTCATCGCAAACAGCTCATTATAATAAAACATTACTGAATTTTAAGATGAAATGAAGCATCATTAAATATCACAAAAAGACATTTTAATTTGTCATAAATAAAACAGTGGATTAGATGCTTTAAGTTTCTTGAGGCTTTAAAAAGAAAGTTTGGTTTGGTTTGGTGGAGTTTACTGGCGCAAAAACCATTTTTGATTATGCTGCGCCAAACATATGGTCATGGATAAAAAGAAAAAAAAATTAATATTAAGATTAAAAAGAAAGATCCAGGCTTTAGTAAAAAAACGCTGAAATTTTAAATTATAAATGTACAGTACCAAGTTATCTTCAAAGTTGCATTATTTTAAAAATTAATCGTCAATTTATTACTAGGTGTTTATTATTGATATATTTTAATCACTCTTTTTCTATCTTAATACAATAGTTTAAAATCTAATTAGATGTTAGATGTTTATAATCCAATTTTCAGAAAGCAGGAGTTAATAGAGTTTTTTTACTATAAATGTTGGTTTAAAATGAACAGAGCTATTATTCATTAGCTCTAATGCTTTGCTCTTCATGCAAAGCTTGTTCTATGGCTTTATTTCTACATTTTCTGAGTAATTTTAAATAAACACATAAGAAAATACAACAAAAACACAGTTTTGTTGAAAGTTCCAGTCAGTAAAATAAACTTTTCATTATAAAATATAACAAGGAAATCAATATGTCTGCACTTTTGATGGGTATTTAAAATAACCATTGCTTGTTATGTTGTTTATATCTTTTCCTTACGTTTAAATTATCATTTATTTTACTAAAGGTAAAGGATCAATTCAAACTTAATTAAGATGAAATGAGACTTAAATAAGATTAATCAAGCTGATAAAATTTGTAATTAAAATAATGTTTATAAAATAATGAGAATAATGTTTTGAAATTTGAATGCATATCAAAATTTCAAATGCAAATTGGTTTTTAGATAAAGGTTATTAAGAGGAAACTTTGCAATTCGAGCTGAAAGACAAATATATCAACCAGAAATCAAAGCAGTTTTTGAATATAAATCAGTTATTGGTCAGCAAAAGCAGTATTATAAACCAGTTATTGGTCTTGCTCTTTTGGTTTTAATTCATTCATACAGAGCATTTTATTTCAAGATTCATTGAAAGAACTATTTTAGATTGAATGATAAGTTATAATATTTTAATGCTTTTTATACGGACGCAACTGTGCAAATGGGAACCAACTTCCATTTTGTGGATTTAAGGTTCACTATTTTAGACTGTATATAAGAGCATGTTGAAGAATACACAAAACTGAACTTCACACTACATAAAATACAGTAATTAATTTAGGAACAATGCAACATCCGAGCTTTTTTTGTAATGTTTTAAGAAAATAGTTGTATCTCGAGATCTGAGTTTTGGTTTAGTTTAGTTTAGGGGTGGGGAGCTTTTTTGAACTGAAATGCCTCATTTAATTCGTCAGTTGGGCAAAAGTCCGCACGAGCATAATCTTAAGGGTTATTGTTCTGTAATTATTATTATATTGCAAACAAGTATATATTTCAATCAAATTATAAATAACTGGTAAGACCGCATAAGAAACTCAAGGAGGTCGCATGCCGCCTTAAGGATGCAGGTTCCCCATCCCTAGTTTAGTTATATTACCGTTCCGTTTTGAAGTGATACGAGGTCTATTTTTCAAAATGTGAGCAGATGTGTCTGTATATAATTCCGTTTAAGTATCCAATGAAATGCCTTGCAGATTCTTCTAAACATTAAAAAGATAAAAGCTAACATTAAATTTTTAGCTTAGACTGAACAAATCTTGCATGTTATTATTATGTTTTCCACACAAATGCATTATTGGAACTAATACCGGACGATAATCAAAATTCAATGCTATCTAATCTAAATAGAAACTCTGGAATCCATTCGAATTAATTACTCAATACAGCATCAAGTATCCCGAAATAAACTTTGTATTTTAAAGGATCACAGAGCTTGTTATTACCGAAATTTCCTCCCTGTATCTCCTTAAACCCCCAGGGAATAACACGGAAACGGCAGATCAGGCAATAATTATTTCTATTGAAGCCCAACCAGTCGCAGCGAAAATAACACTATCGTGAGAATAATTGGCCTGCGTCTTGTTTTCACTTTTCAGCTCTTCAAAAACTGATCTACTTTCTCCAAAGGCGGGTGTATCTCCTTTTCACTTACCTGCATGGGAATCTTTTTCGTTTCGCTTCAGTTCCGAAATCGATGGTGCGTGCTGACTATAATGCCAGCGTTTTTTTAGTAACTTTAGAATTCACTCAAGTGAGAGTGTTTAAGGTGAAGTGTTTACTCCGATTCATTTGTGAGGCGATGAAAAGAGAATTCGATGAGCTTCGTTACAACTACTTAGTTTTATTATAGAGATGATTCAGCAGGATAAATTATAAGGTTTATTTAGTTTTATTCAATGTTAAAGAAAAGATTGCATGAGAATGAAAATCCAGAGTTCTTAGGAATAAAAGAAGCGTTACTGCGTTCGTTAATACTTAAGGTTTTTAAGTAATTATTCTGTATATTTTCTGGTTTTTCAATTAAAGTTTAAGTATTTCCAAAAAAAAAATTAAGGACGACAGTTCGTTTTCCTAGGGTTATTTAGTAAATGTTTTCATTTTCATTAAGGTGACCAGACGTCCTGGGTTCGCTGGGACAGTCCCAAATTTACACTGTTTGTCCCGGGTTGAAAAAGTATCCCGAATTTAAGTAAAATGTCCTGCACTGCGTCTTGACTTGTAGGTAAATACCTTTTATTAAAAAGGACTGATTAGATTTTTAAAAGTTATCTAAAATAATTAATTCAACTATTAGAAACAAAGTAAATTTTCCTTATACGTTATATTTATAGAAAAGTGCATTTTACTTTAAATATAACGTGATTATATGTCCCCGGATTGGCCAGAACCAAATTTTTTAATTCTCTGTATCTTATAGAAAAATAATTTTGGATTGGAAAAGTGTCATGTTTTTGTATTAAATTTGCCCTAGTTTGTCCCTTTTATACTTATTAATAAATAATTCATATTAAAAGAAAATGAATCAGATTCCAAAAAGGTTTCTGTTGAATACTCCTTTCTAACTTTTACTACAGATAACATAAGGGCCACCATAATATGATGAATCATAGGCACATCAATGTAGAATGAAAAAATAGTGATAATAATAGCAAAACATAATATTTATGCTTCTTTGACTCTTCTCTCTTTCTTTTTGAAAAATTTTATAATTAGTTATTTCACAGCTTCTACTTTTTGTATTGATTTTGAAGATTTTTGCGAGACCCCTCCCCTCTTTCCCCTAGTCAGAGTTCGGGTTTGAAATTCAGAAAATCTGGTTGATTTATTCCTATAAATTTTGACTGAAGATGCTCTCATCCATTTGTTTGAAAAGTTTTATCAGCATATAGGTCCAAACAACTACCTATTTGACCCCTTATCACACTTGCTCCTTTTTTATTATAGTCTTTTATTTTTATTTTTCTTTATTATAATTCCTGCAATATTCAGGCGTATATTTACAGTCATATGCGAAGGTTTACGTGGGGCGTGTAAACTATCTAAGAACAATATTAGGACAGTTAAATCTTAAAGATTGTGAGTAATAATTCTTGAGGACTGTATGGAAATTAATAAGATATTACAACTGTACAGTTGATATCCTGAACATATTTATACTATTTCTTAATCTGCTTAAATTAAATATCTTCCCACGTATTTTCCACATTTGAGCATTCTGATTATAAAAGTTTCTCGTATTAACCCCTAGGGTACATTTGACGGCCAAGACTCGTCATGCACTTGTTTTGCTTAAGGTACGGATGACGAGTTTAATTCGTCATTCAAACTTAAACAATATTTAACATGTACATTCTTGTTCATGCAAGAGTAATTGGTATCAGTAGCAACAGAGTGTTTCTGCTAGTGCTTCATTGAACCTTGTTTGTGATACACTACTCCATAATGTCAGAAATAAGTAATATATTTTATAAAAGTGATAACGAAAGTTTTAGTGAAAAAGGAGAGTTTGAGAAATATGATGATGATGACTATAGTGAATTACAAAGTGAAAACTTTGAAGACAGTAGCGAAGTAGAAAGTGACGATGATAGTGAGATAATATCAAGATTTCAAAGGCGCAGCAGACGCTTAGGAAGCAATGATAGTGAATGTTCTAGCGAAGAATTCCCAGGGATTTGGAAGGAAAAAAAATATAGCCGATGTAAAATTATTTCTGAAATACTTGGAATCAGTTTTATATGCCTGCGTAGACCAGGTGGTAATCCTAAGAATTTAGATGTTTTGCAAGAAGTCCTAAATGATGATTTTTGGGATATTATAGTAGAAGAGACAAATATATATGCCAGGCAAATAATAGAAAAAGAAGGTGTTGAGAAAAAAAAACTAAGGTATACCTGTGAGCTCTGATGAAATAAAAGCATATATTGCATTACGCATCTTGATGTCTCAAATGAATAAACCAAAGTTACATATATATTGGTCAATTCATTACCAATACATTACATTATAAGTACTCCTATTTTTGCTAACACCATGCCAGGTGACAGATTTTTTGATATTTCAAGCTTCCTACACTTTACAGACAACGAAAAAGAAAATAAAAATGATAAAATACGGAAGATCAGAGATATTGTGGATTATCTCAATAATAAATTTTGTTGTCTTTATACTACAGATAGTTGAGCGTCTCTTGGCGAATCACTAATGAAATTTTAAGGTCGATTGAATTATGTTCAATTTATTTATTTTCATTTTGTTTCTTCTATAAATTTATATTTGATTTATAATTCTAATTACTATATATATCATATAGCTCAAATAAATGATCAAATAATGATTTAATTTGTGGATGAACGTAACAGTATATAAAATCAGTAGATTTTATACGAGATTACGTTAATCCGCAAATTAAATCTGTTCCAAAAGTAAAAATATTTTCAAACAAATATACACCCAAAGGGTTAATACAATATTTACGTCAATTGATTATTAATCCAGGTTTTTTTGATTAAATAGTTATTAAAGATAATTCATTAAGCAGTACTTTAAATTTATTTGTATTTGTTCAAATTATTTATTTTTTCTTGTTTCGTTCGAATATAGTAGCCATCATAAAAGTTAACTGTTTCCATTTTTAAGGTTTGTTATAGAATATTATTATTAATATTCTTTATCATTTATATTTACAATATTTTGAGTTCTGGTTATTAAACTTTGATTATTAGCAATCTTGTGTAGAAATTAAAGCTACCTCTAGAAGAATGCTGTCTCAAACGCTAATTTTGGGTTTTCGAAGAAATTGTAGTCTTATCATAATTTTGAATTCTCTGAAAAACAAATTTTTAAGTTTTTGTTCGCGTCTTAAGAGTTTTGACATAATTTTAAAAGTTCAAAATATTTTTGAGCTTTATTTTTTTCTGTAATGGAAGAGATATTAAGTGGACTACATGATTGGAGAAGCATATCCTAATCCAGATTTGAAATAAAATTATAAGAAAATTTTGTACTTTCAGTTGAAATTTGACATTGTATATAATGTAAACAATGAAATTTAATATTGTATATAATACAACAGTAACATTGTATATAATGTTATTGTAATAAATATGGTAAGTAATATTGTAATTGTTATGGAATTGCACAAATACATAGAAAATTATCTTTTCGTACATCATCGTAAAATACTATCATACAATATAATATCAAGTACATTTAAATATGGAATGAAGATATTTTTAAGGAGATTATCTAATACAAAACTAGGTATTTTGAATTAAAAGTGGTCGTATTTAATTTTAATTAGTTTAAGCTAATTAGCTGGTGAAAGGTTTCAGGATGAGAGAAGCAGCTAGTTTTCGAAAAGATTACAATTCTATTGACGTTAGAGTAATACAAAGAGATTTTGTTAGCTATTATAGTACGATAAAATATTTAATGTAAGAACTCAATAATCAAATTACACTTGATATAAAGACTCTTTTTAATATTATATCTTTAATTTCTTAGTCAAAAATAAAACAGTTTTTGAAATTGTGTGCCTGAGCAATGATTATTCGAAAAACAAGAGACAATATTCTGGATACTGTTTTTTTCTTACATTCATAATTATATCTCACATTTAAATTATGGATTCTTCTATTATTCCCCTTGATTTAAAAGGCAGAATTTTGCATTTCAAGATGAGAAAGCTTTTCACATTACATAAAATAGTTTTTGTATTTTAATACAATATGTGAAGCAATATTTATATTGAAATTCTGATGAAATGAATGAAAGCATAATCTTGTTGCACAAATGCAGAATGGAATCTGATTTTCTAGATTTCAAATTTTCCCATGACAACAAGACTTTATAGAGCAACAAAACTTCCATATTGGTAATTGGAATAATAAATTTAGATCCATTACTTTGAAACCTACCTGCTGACATCTAACTACTTCTTATATCAAAATCTTGATGATCTGAAGAATTTAAAAGATCATCTATAGAGATTTGGAGATTCTACTGAATTTATGGGGGCATTATCCTTTTATCTTTTCTACTATTCACTAGAATCCAACCATTTGTATTATGACAGAATGATTGTCAATATTGAAATTATTATAACTGTCATAAAAATTAGGCGCGTACTTATTTAGCGGCTTGTAGGATTTGATTTTCCCAGGCCTGTTATCGAGCAGTATCTGAGAACATTAAAAACTCTGGCGGCTTGTAGGACTTGATGTTTCTAAGTCTGTCATTAAGCAGTATCTGAGAACACTAATAATTAGGTCAACATATGTCGGGTGGTTCATAGGATCTGATGTTCCCCCAAGTTTGTCATGTAAAAGTATCTGAGAATAGAAAAAAGTTACAATAAGAAAGAATTCCCAAAAGAAGGGTTCACGCAGAATGTTTGTCCCTGAGTGGAAGTATAAATATTCCAGACCTAAAAAATACCAGATGCAAGAATGTGAAATATTGGTAGTCTTTTTGATATGTACATTGGCTATTTGAAACATTTTAATTTTACTTTAGTAGTATAACAAGTTCTTGAAATCTTAGCAATAAATGGTTTAAATGAATTAACGTAGATTCTGACGAATTAATGTAGATTTTTGATAAGACTGAATTCTAAATTGAGCAAAATGTGAATGTTAAAGCGATATTAATACATAAAATAGAGAGTATGAATGTCGCATTTAAGAAAAAAGCACTTAGAATATCAGTTAAAGATTTATTTTATAAATGGATGGATATAAAAATTCTTCTTTTTACAAAAAGATGGTTCAAAGTCATCACTTATCATTCGTTTCTCCTGATTCATAAATAGAAAATATGACCAAAAAATTATACAACTTTTAACTATTCATGGCTATAATTTAAAGTATTTCAATTGTGGTTCAACCATTTCTCTTTGATCTAAAATTAATTAATTTTGGTTAAAATAATTTCTACCTTCGACGGTTTTATTTGTAACGAACAAAAAAAAAATTCACAATATTTCATAATCAATCTGAAAAATCCCTTACCTGCTGAGAAAAATCTTTAATTATGAACAACTTATTCCATCTTAGCTACAGTTCGAAGCTCACCGAAGAAGCAACTCCAAGCGGGACACTACTGTCACATCAACTGAACCCATCCACTCCCTTACAAGAAGTAGACCAACACCCTCCGCCCGATCGCGGGCGGGAGATTTATTCGGGAACAGACAATCGAGGAAAACTTTCTCTGTTTTCTCCCCTCAGAAATCAGATCTAATCCCAATATCTGAGCAGATTAGAGGAAAACGTTTCTGCCAGTGGGCCAGGGAGACAGACAGCTTTCAATTAGCGGATCGGTGCTTTGGAAAGCGAACTTGCCTATGCCGTTCTGGGGTTCTTTTTTCTGGCGGTCACGGTTCTGCGCTTTGCCCCCCGGGGTGGTATTCTGGGAATAAATAGTAAGATTTTTCTAGCGGATTATTCGAATTGATTATATGTTTTACAAAGAATCTCGGTTTGCATGTCTGATCATTTTTTTTTGTGGAGGATCAGTGAGACATGAAGTTCGATGGATTCTGCAGTAATGTCACTTGGAAGTGTCACAGAAACATAAAGGGAATTCGAACTGCTAACCTTAAAGAGCAAATTCTCACTCCTCGTAATGAATACTTTTTGCGTCGGTGTAGAAAGATGAGAACGGTCATAATCCTCTTAAGAGGTATGAAATGGTGAGCTAATTCAGTTTAGGTTTCCATTGTAGGAGGTGATTGTGAGTTTACTTAAATACATAATCATAGACAATTTCGTTTATATTTTATACAATTGAATACATATTAAAATGAAGGGAAGACTGCATACAGTTACTATATTTAAGGGAAGTAGAAAAAATAACAAAATATCACGTTGAATGAAGAGTTTTTTTTTCATTTATTGAGTTTTACATGGTGAAATATATTTTTTTATATCAGCTTCAAAATGATACTTTTCATAATGTGAAGGCAGGCATTAACCTTTTGCTTTGCTTTCCAATTATAGATTTTTGATTTCATTTTAATTGCGCAGTTAATATTAAGAATTCTTCTTTCAGATATTATAACAGAAATAATGAAAATAAATATTCTTACTCTTCTAAAAATTTAACATTTAGAATTTCTGAAACTTAACTCATTTTAAGAGTATTTTTGAAAACATTTTCTTGTTAATGTTTTGGAAATTTCATTTTCAGATTATTTCGTTCTGTTTTTCAAATCATCATAATATTTTTCCACCCAATATGTACATGCAGATATACGATGGAGGTATTTTCCAATCTTATTCTTCTGCTGATTTTTTGCTGTTAAATTTGGCCACATTTAACTCCTTAAAAGATTTATTTTCTTTGCTATCTAATAAGATGCCCCTTCTGTTTTGGAAAGGGGCTTTCGTTTTTATTCATCTAAGAAAGCATAGAATACTTGATATGCTTATAGATTCTACATAATTTTTGTGCCAAAGTATTAAACTAATTAATGATTAAATTTTAGTTTATAAACCTAAAAATGCGATAATTCGATGCACGTACGACGTACGGCACGACGGTTAAGGGTTTAATTGAATACAGTTAATATTAAAATGCTCTATTTTGAAAACATACTAAGAAGTAATTAAACTATTTTCGCATGTAAATTTTAAATATAATTAAATTCGTATATTTAAATTTTATCAAATAACAACAGGGCGTTTTAAATTGTTATGCTTTCTTTTTAGTAGCTTAACAGTCAGGAAAGCCTATAGTCTGATCGAACAAGTAATGAATTACAAGCAAAAAGAAACTCGATGAAATGAATACTTGCATTATTTCATTGAAATTTTTAAAAATAAAGATGACTTTCTAAACTATTTTTACCTATTTACATTAAAGAAGTTGACAGAATAGCTCGTTGCTTTTGTCACCCAATGTTTTGGCGATCACAAAATTCAATTACAACACTCTACTTGGGATTGGAACTTAGAGTTTAAGATGCCTTTCTTTGATTAATGCTTTTTTGATTTTAGATATTATGTAAATTTTTCTTGAATTTAAAAGTTAATTTCTGAAAGAAATATTTGGTGCAATATAATTACATGTTCTAGAAATGCATGGCAAGTTGATATTCACGTTTTGAAATTGGATGCTGAGTTGTATAAAACATTTATATCGATGAAACAAAAAATCTCTTCCCATTTGTATAATTTTATATATAGTTCTATCTTTTTTCACTCGATTAATAAAGCAAGCAACCTCCAAGTATTCTATCAAATTAACGAGGAGTAATATATTTGCAATACTAATAATAATACCATAGATTAAGGAGGAGGCAGCCTCTATACTTGGCAACTATAAATTGTATCTTTATTTCAATAATCTGAAATCCTAGTAGATATTTAGAAGGATTTATAAATTATTTTGACTTCCTTGCTCAGATTGAGCTTGGGACATTCATGTCATCCTTTTATTTTCAGACCCTCCTCAACAACAAAGCATTGCCTGGCCAGCTTCGTTTATTTGATGTGAACTAACAATTGCAAATTATTAGACAGTAAATTAATTATGTATATCATTTCGTCATTTTTATAGATCAATAAAATTGATAAATTTAAAATATTTCATTGCCTTCTGATGTCATTTTATACTACAGGAGACATTTGTAACTTGAAGGCGAAAAAATCAAGTTTAAATTTGCGTAAGGCTTGTAAAGAAAGTTTCTATAGTAAGAGAGATTTATTTCGAAACGAGTACAATAAGAGGAAATAATATAGGTACAATTATTTATTTCTTTCTGAAATTATCTCGTCGCTGCTATTAATTTTCCTGCCGCAGAGGATATCTTATTGCCAGTAATTACTTTCATAACTGATTCAAGGGGAATTCAGTGATTCCGGATCTTACAAGAGACCTATTTACTTTCATAACTGAAAACAATTGCTCGCATCAATCCGCACTTCCAACAACGAAAGAATTGCATATGCTAATTTTCCAATGCTTTCATGCTTATAGACATTGTAAAATGTTACCCTGGTAATTTTTTGCAAAATTCTAGCACTCTAACTTCACTGAATCTTTGCCTTCAAATCTGAATCACACTGAACTTCGATTATCTCCATTTGCATTTGGTTAGGAATTCATTAAATATTCACTGGGAAAATAGAAGAAAACAAGTTTCCAAAGATTTTTTGAGACTTCATAGCCTGGTGTCAGAATTGCGGCTTCGAGATTGGAGAGTCCCTTGCAAGAGACGCTATTCCACCGAAGATCTACAATTTTAACATCTTCCTCCTGGTGTGGTTGAAGTATGGATTAGAGATTAGAGCAATGATGGCGAATCTTTTTACTTTCTCGTATACGAAGTATACAAAGAGAAAGTATTGTAATCGTCAAAAAATTCGAACTCGAGATTTTGACGAATCTCCACGTTTTAGACCTCCCTGAGTCCGAAAAACACAATTTTGGAATTATGTCTGTGTGTGTGTCTGTGAACACGGTAACTCGAAAACTATTAGAGCTACGAGGATGAAATTCGGTATGTGATCTTTACACACAATTTGCAGATTTCTATCAAATTTTGGACAAAATCCGTCCATGGGAAGTCTGCCTGTCTGTATGTCCGTGTTAATGTGAACGCGATAACTCACAAACTTGAATAGGTATATAGATAAAATTTGGTACGCAGTTTTATCATCAGGAATATAGGTCCGTATAAAATTTTGGGCCAAACCCGTCAACTGTCTGTCGGTCTGTATAATCGCATACTTGTTTACTTTTGAATCGAATTCTTTATCTCCATGCCCATGCGTATTGGTAGCAATCCCTGTGCACGTAGAAGGATTACGTCATTTTGTCCTTGAGCCGACAAGAGTGGAAAATCGGCACGCATCTCTTTGAATTTGATTCCTTGCCTAAACATTATACAATCACTATAATCTACAATGAAAAACCTTCTGATAGTCATTGGATTCTGAGTTACAGTAGGTTCGGATTTTTTTATCCACACGAGGGGGGAACAGTACCTTTTTTGGGAAAGTATACGAGAAAGTTTAGGGGGATTCCGCTGTTTTTCCATTCCCGCTGTTTTTAAAACTAGATCGTGGGTCACTAAGTTAGTGGTGTCACTTGGGAAGGGAGTGTCTGTGGGGTAAAAAGGGCACCAATAATTTTGGAACACCGAAAATTAGAAGTAGTAGAAAAACTAGTAGTAGTAAAACTTGACAGTTGACTCCTTTCTTTGTTCTAACTTTTAAAATCCTTTAAAAATTTGCGTTTACTTTTTGTTTTACAACGTTTACTTTTGCAAGTGAAGGTAAAAAAATAAAGGTAAATCAGTTAATCAACTTCGACTTGGAAATATTTTTTTATAAATTCGACATTAGATATTTATGCTTTAATTTTTTAATATTTGCGATTGTCTTTTCTCTCATTTATGAGACAAACAATAAGTTTATGGAAATCAACGCGTGGGTCATTTAAAAAACCTTTGTGAGTCAGTGTCTGACCCGTGGATCATAGGTTCGCAACCACTGGATTAGAGGATATATGCTCAGATGTCGTCTTCGTTATTTGACCATGGTTCAATATTTTGAGGTTCATCCCAAAATAACCCTCGTGTAACTTCAAAATGGAACGTTAATCTAACACTGTCTCTGAAGATTTAAAGTCTGCAAACCTCAAATCCAGCTCTAAGGCTTGAAATTTTTTAGAGAACTTTCGAAAAGAAGTAGTTTTATTTAAACTTCTTATCAAATGTCGGAATGTGTGTTAAATCTTCATTTTCCAACTGGTTTTCCCAGAGATTTAGCACATATTTGAATGTCTGAACTTGGTCATACATGTTCGTAATGATCTTTTTCTTGGAGTTTTCGATTTCAATCAGATAAGTGTTCTGTTTTGTCAACCATGAAGGATAAATCTTGCAAACATATTGGATCAGAAAACAGGATATCTTGATTTTTGGTTATTAAAAACTGAAGTATTTCAAGTCTCAGAAATTCTTTTAGAGAATATGTCTGGATAACCATCATTTCTCAGTATAATAGTATAAATCGTAACATTTAGTTTCTAATTCACTTAAGAAAAGAGAAATGTTGCTGATTTAATATTCAAGAACTTACAAAATCGATAGTTTTTTTCATAAGTTTTGTCACATTTAAACTAATATGACTTCATCTAAACTTGATGCTAGCATGTCACAACACTGCATTTGGAAAGTGAGTTAAATCTCAATTTCTGAACTGTCTTCCCGAAAGATCTAGTTTATATTTGAAGGCTTTAACTTTGTCACAAATATTCATGATGGTCTGAGCTTTTTCTTGCAGTCTTAAATTTAAATTGGCTAAGAGTTTTTTTTTGTATATCAACCGTGAAAGATAAATTTTAAACTTCATAAACTGATTCAGAACACAAAGTAGTGTCTTGCTTTTAAATTCTTGAAAACAGACTTATTTCTTTTTTTCAAGTTCTAGAATTGTTTAAGACCCTTGCAGGTGAATAGCCATCGTGTATCCATATAAAAGAGTAAATCAGAATATTCACTTTCTAATTCGCTTAAAAAAGCTGATAAGTGTCGTTCATTTAAGCCTTGAGTTACAAAATGGATCATTTTTATTTTCAGAGGTTATATCACATTTATTACCTTTGTATATAATTCTTCTTGATGAGTAGCAATGCGTATGATGAATCTTGTATTCTTCATAAACTTATATCAGTGTTTGTCTCATAAAGGCCGCAAAATCTTTGTTTTTTCCGGTCATTGAAGGAACTCTATTTGTTGCTATGGGAGTCAATTTTGATAAATGAGGACTGTATATCTGTAGAAATTTATAAACACAAAATATCTTGATTTATATCAAGCTCCTGTGCTATTCCTCAAACAAGTTGAAATCTTTGTCACATGCTCGAAGAAATATTGTTAAGTGAGCTACATTCCCCTATCACAATTTTATAATCCATAGATAAAATCTCAGAAAAAAAAACGGAATGAAACCATATATCTTCTCAGAGATTAATTATGGACATCGTATCAGAAGAAAAAACTAGCATTAGCTGGGTGTTACTCTAAAAACTGAATTATACCTATCTCCCTGAAAGTAAGGTGATATCTGGTAATATCGCAGCAGTTTATCACGAAGTATTTCAGTTCCTGGTATTTAAGTGATTATCATGGCACCAAAACAAATACAATGGTAACATAATAATAACCAGAAGAGAAGTCTGTCCTGCCTTGGCATGCTTACAGAATTGATGAACATTCGAGCACAACTGCTTTAACAAAATGAACCGGTCAGAAATGGTGGGGCCATCTCCTACGAATTACAACCCTACCAATCAACTCCAACCTCTACAGGACAACCAACTGGCTCTATCCATCAACCGTCCTAAAAATGGAGAAATTTGGACTAATTAAACAAATTGACAACCAAGTTCCGCGCAACTAAAGCCAAAAAATTATATAACACTAAATTCCTGTGGTTTTAGTCTTTCAGCCACGATTAATTAGATTTACCAATAAATTAATAAACAAAAATTACATATTGGAAAACATATGCACAAAAGTATTCACAAGAACACCATACCATACACTCAAATCTAAACAGGAACACAAAACCCCAAAAGTCCTGGTCCTCTGTCTATATAATCTCAGTGACTTTTAAACCTACTTATTCACATGTGTGCCAATTTAAACATTATACTTTACCCATTATATCATACCAAATTAAAAAAATTTCTATATAAATCATGTACATTACATTTCTATTAAAATACAATGGTAGAACAAACTCAAACTATTCTTTATTTGTCGATATTTCTTCAGATGTATAGTTTTAAAGTATATTTTAATTGCTGGGAATAGAAGTTGCAAGAAAGAATCAATTTCTTTTCTGCATGGAAGAAGACCCGAATCCAAACCAGGTAATTTCCTGCTACACATTCACCAAGCATTAAGTTCAACGAATTCAGAATTCATTTAGACAGCTATTTCACAAAAGAAAACGATTGTCTGATTTATTAATCACCCACAGTAGCTTTTTATTCTATGTAATTACTAGTTTAAGCGATTTGCTTTGAATATTAAATCTTCGGAAGCTCCTAATATTTAGGAGAAGATTTTGTTGCATTAGTTTAAATAGGAATATCCAGTAAGGCACGGCGTTTTTGACTTTTTAAGCATTAAATATTCTGAACTAAAGTTTCGATTAATTTTTTTTTGTTTTTGATTGCCTGAAATGACTAATTTTATTTCAGATTTCAAAAAGTATAATTTGCTTAGTATTCAGTAATTTTTATTTTTAAAAGGTTGCTTGATAAATAAAAATTGTTTTGACTTTTCCAAAAAATCTGCAAATTTTTTTAACATGAGAAGTTTTAATAATAATATTTATTATTATTAGGGAAATTTTTTATTATTTTTATTTTGGAATATTTATTGTTATTATTATATTCATAAAGATTGAAGTAAATGTAGAGGGTATTTTTTTCAAAGAATTCGTCTGCTTATGCTTTCATAAGTTTAAATCCATCTTTTTTTCTACGCTCTTTAGTAAGAAATATCTCCAAATTAGGAACGATACCTCGGTTAAAGTGAAATTTCCTTTTACCATCATTGTTTATTCTAAGCAACTGAGCACTAGAATTTGCGGAGGAACATCCATATTAAATTTGCAACGTCATTTATATGCAGATATATAGGGGAGTATTGAAAGGCTTGTAAATATTAATTGCTTGCTATTTTAATTCTGTAAAACCTATTTAGTACGTCATTTAAGGGACAGCTCCACTAATGAAAACGATGTACTGTCAAATCTTAGTTCAAAATGTGATAAAGTACCTACTTTAGCTGTAAAATATAATGATATTGGTCTACTTTTTAATGAGATTTCATAATAATAATAGTATATTGTATTGCTTATAATTTCAAACAATATTATTTGAATTTAGAATATTTTAAAATTTCAAAAGAGCCAAATATTTTTTTAGATAATGATAATTACGGCCCTTTTATTGCAATAATCATTTTCAATAATCATGCATGGATATTTACAGTGGCGTAGCTGCAACTTTTGTCGCCTGGGGGCGAACTTTCAGTATGCCGCCCATTCTTTACAAGTTGCCTAAACCTCAAAATAAAAATAATAAATTCCAGGGGAAAAATTGATTTAATAACGGTATTCGTCGTTTGACGCCCTTAATCTCAGCAGATATGTTGCGCAATCGCGCGTCCACCACCAGAGTTTCTTTCTCATACAGGCAATTTATCGAAAAAAGGCGGAAACTAAGAATTAATTACAACAGGGATTTTTTTTTATGTAGGGGAGATCGGGGCAAGTGTACACAAGACTTATATTTCACATCGGGCTTCATCATTTTAGATCGGGGCAAGTGTACACAAGACTTATATTTCACATACCATTAGTCGGGGGGCACTACATGTCGTTTCAGAAGAAGTGTCTCGGTCTCCATTAATACTCACGCAAGTTTGGAGTCAGTCTTGAAAGTGGATCGTGAAGTGGGCAACTTTTTCTGATTTTTTACCATTTTAGTAAATTTTTACCCTTACTTATCGGCTTTAATAGAGCTCGTACTATTTGAATATTATAACTTATTATGGATTATCCTCTTAGGTTGTTCTTTTGTGGTTATTTTAAGCTATTTAGTTGATTATTTTTATTTTGAATAAAGCTTATATGCTGAGTTATAACAAAAAATGGCGATGGGGCAAGTTTTCACATAGTGCACGTGGCAGGTTTACACAGTGTGTAAACTTGCCTCCATCGCCATTTTTTTGTTATAACTGGCACAAGTGGAACTTGCATTAGAAAGTCATTCCCAACATCTGAAGATGTGAGGCCATTTCAAAAAGCGGGGCCAAGAAAATTAAGTAACACAGGTAGGAAAAAAAGATAAACATCAATTCTTACAGGCGAAACACCTGTAAAAAATTATTTACAAATATAGAAGGAGAAATCAATAAAGAGGAAATTAGCATCAGCCCATCATACTATGTCTCAATCAGTGAGCTCCACTAGAACACGTTATAATAAAGAAAAAAAAAAACAGTGTGCATAAAAAATTTAAAAATAAGAAAAACCTTGTTCTGAAAGAAAATTTGGGAAATTTTGAGCGCAAAAAGAATAAAAAAACCAAGAAAACTTTTGATTCTGATGGCGTTGAAAATTGTCTGTGTATTTTTACTGTTTAAATCCATGCAAAGAATCAAGATCTGGCGAACAGTGGGTACAATGCACCGAATGTAAGAGGTGGGATCATGAGGACTTTATTACCAATGGCAATGCAAAATATTTTGTGTGTATAAATAGTGAGAGTGATTTTGAAAACTATTAGGATTCACCGTAATTGCTTATAATCTATTCTGTACTTTTTGAAATAAACTAGGTTTCTTTGTATTTAATTTGTTGTATTTTAATCACTATAAGCTTTCTACTTAATCATTTTCGGTGGTGTATAAACGTGCCTCAGGCAGTGTGTAAACTTGTCCCGGTCATGGGACAATTTTACACAGGTAACATCATGGTAAATAAAATGGTACAATTACAAAAATATAATAATTTGAAGTATTTAAAAATATACACTACAAGCCTTAAAGTCTAACTAATTAATTGGTAATGAAAATGAAAGAAATACTTTAAAGCCTAAACACAGAAAAATAAAAGTTTAAAAAGTGTGTAAACCTGCCCCTGTCTCCCCTATCCAACGATTGAACTAGTGCCGATGCTTTTCATAGTTAAAAAATTGTTTTCCTACACGTCTGATTTTGCCACCCCTGTCGAAGTGCCGCCAGGGGTTGAACCCCCTATAACTAAGCAATTGGATATTTCTTCTTGTAGCAACCTTTCATTATTGGATATATTGCGATATTTTAAATAATTTTATTACTACAGATAGAAATTAAAATGATTATTTTTATTGCAATCATCTTTTCTTTTATTTCTTTTTAGGGCAGATTGAAAGAAATACTCAAATTTTAATACTGTTTGGGAAAAAAGTTCTGTTAGTTTCGGCTGTCGTGACGTTTGATTTCGGGTTCTAATTAAATCACTATGAGTTGAATTTACACTGTGAATTGATTTCATACATAAATTAAAGTAAATATAAATCTAGAAAGTTTTCTAAAATATTTTCTTCGATTCAATTTTCTCATATCTTTTTTTTTCCTATTTAAAATTCTCCAGTGATTGAAGAATCAAGAAAACCGGACCCCCCCAGATTTTACTTGGTTTATTTTCTAGAGTAATTTACTGATAAAAAATAGCGAAACATGGATTCGAATATAGCTCACGTAATATATTGCAATATCTAAGTATGAACAAACTGCAGAACACAAGCCTTCCCTTTGGAAAAAAAATATGCCGTTTTGCAATATGACTTATTTGCTGAAAAATTGTTACACAGACTTGAAAAGAATTTCCGCTGTCAGGTAATAGCGCTTTCAAACAATGAAATCACGTGACATAAGCAAAACGAGCTATGTTCTTTATTAAACAATAATAAACTTTAAACAATGCTTACCACAAGTGCAACAGGGGAGAAGTTCCTATTGTTAGGATCCATCAAAAAGACGTAAAATAAACAATTGCGTGTAAAACAATACTTGGATACACCCAGATCATGGCACAATGAGCATCATTTAAATTATTTATCTTAGCCATTACAAATTAAATAACGGAATTTACACATATTTGTAAAACAATTTGTAAATGCACCGGAAGCTTATACCGTAATCCGGGTGGAGTTACTTTGAGCTCGCGGAGGTAACTTCGCACCGTAATAAAACTTTTGTTCAAAAGTAAAATAGAGACCAACCGATGAGGGGTACGGAATCAAGATTTTTTTCTCGTACCTTAGCAACACCGACCAGCGATTTCATTCCTAAACGTATATAACCATTATTTAGGATGTTACAGAAGGAAGAAAAATATTGAGTCAGTTTTTCAGCGAAAATTTTAGTGTTAAAAAATCTGTCTTTGGTGAAGAAAGTACAACATATTTGAAGGCAAGTGATTTTTAAAATTAATTCGTGTTAAAAATTAAGTTAAAATTCAAATTTGTTTAATTATTTTACCTCCATTCTTTACACTAATTTATGTTGAGTTGCGTAAATTTAGTTCAGAAATAAAAAGTCGTTTGGAATAGGGTTAACTGCTTAATTAATGAATGAATTTATTTTCTCGTCATGATTTAATGGTATGTCACATACTGCGAAGCAAGTGCATTTTAATATAATGATAAAAATGATTAGTTTCCGAATTTAAGTATAATATTTATTTACAAGTTTTGTGTTTTCTCTTGTCTACTTTGTATTTCGATGTACAGAAGTTACTCAGTAATCCGGCAGATATCCGACTTGAGGACCTCCGGATTAACAAAAGCGCCGGATTACTGATAGTTTATGAAAAAATGCCCTTTATTAGTAAAACCTATGTTTTTGGCCATTCAAAATATTGTAAAATTGTATTACATATAATAAACATTACAGAATATGAGCAAAAGACAATTGTTTTCTTCGTGCCATAGTCACTGACATCGGCATGCAGTGATTTGCTTTCCCTTTTACGCTCCCCACTCGCCCTTCTGTAAACGCCAGACTACTGGAATGGCCGGACTGGTGAATTGCTGGATTTTAGAGAGACCACTGTACTGGATTCTGCTGTATTCCTTCGCCACCAAGAAAATCGGTCACTGCTGAAGTGAGATGGGATACGCCTTATCATCCATTAAGAGGAAGTTTCTGCCGATTGCACCTTTTAACAATTTCACATGAGGATTAAAAAATCTTCTCTGCATAATTCAGCATTCATATTAGCACCGGTATAAATGCGTAGGCCAGTGCGGCCATTCAAAATGATGCGCGCCACCATGATCCCACCATCTTTGCAGTGATGCTTTTCACGGATTATTGTACGTGTTTCATTTCTTCCAGATTTTAAAGCCTCTGGAATAACTTTCCAAACGAAACTCGACTCACCAGTAAAATGAACTAGGTTTTAGTCCGTAATATTTCAAAGAAGGGCGGATCCAGGCCCCTCAGGCCTTTTGGGGCCCAAGCCCTCCCCCCCTTCGGGTCTTAAATCATACATTGTCTAGAATGCTATGTATTGAAATTTTTTTAAAACACTTTTCTTATCTAGACTTTCCAGAAAATTAATTACGTTATAGTAACAGGTCAGGCATAAGTGCATATTTACGGGGATGGGAAAGAGGAGAACTCCCCCTCCCAGAATGGCGAATAAATTTATGTTTATTCATTTTTATTTTCGTTGTTCTTTCAGCTGGGTGGCTAGCGATAATTCAAGGGGCAAGAGGTTGTTGCAGTGCTCTTTCTAGGGCACTCACTAATTGCCCCAGTATGCAAGTACTGCATACTGATACAGCACTGAGACATAATTTTGAGATGGTCGTACAACAATGGTGACTTCTGAGGCCGTTTTCAGTGGGAAAAGGAAAGTTCCTGTTAAGAAAATAACTAATTATGAATAAAATAAATTTTTAAACTTAAATCTCCGAATAGTCATATGGAATTGTATAAAGGCTAGAAATATGTTAAACATCCATGCGAATATCCAAACTTAAAACATATGAATTTATGGGAAAACACACTCTTCTTTTAGTTTCTCTTAGAAAGCAACTGAAATTCAGTTCTCTGCAATGCCGGCATCGTTCTGAATCGTAATGGTATTATTCAACTGAAATTTTTATAAACGCTACGTTATATATCTGGCTTCGAAACTATGAAAGAAAAATTATACCATGGTTAGCACATGCTCAATTAAAAATGATTTACTACTAATACACGTATTTCCTTGAATATTCAAAGTATTTACTTTTAATACTAATATAATACTCCGCTAATACACTGAAGTGTCAAAAGTCATGGGATACCTCCTAATATCGAGTGGGACCTTCTTTTGCCAGCGAAGTGCAGCAATTCGACGTGGCATTGACTCAACAAGACATGGGAAGTACAATAGTCGGAACTCACATTTTATAGTGATGATTTGGTCACGAGGGGACCGACCAGAAAAATGTGAAGAAGAAAATGATTTGGGTTCACCCCGTTCCACAGAAAGCTGATAATTATTTGAAACTTTCATAAATGGTTTTGTTTGCTGTTCGCAATACTTACATACATTTTACATTTTGATAAAAATATCATGTATATTAGGAAAGATATAAAGGTTTAAAAAAAATCCCTAATTTCTCCACATGTGTTTTGCTCATAACATACAAAGTTTTCAACCAAATAAAGAGAAACTTACAGAATATTTGAAAATCATTCAAATCTTCCAATTGTTTTATTGAATTTTATAAGGGTTGAATGAGCTGAATTCCATACATATTTAAAAATAAAATAACGTACCTGGTTTCCAAATTATAAAGAAAAATTATAGTATGTTTCGCACATGCGTAGTAAAAAAATATTTGTTATACCTCCCACGATTCTCCACAACTGATTGTGAACCAATGTTATCTCTAAATTTTTTGCATTTTACGAATTATGCTTAACTTTTGAACAAGAGTGTAAATTTTTTGCATTTTACGAATTATGCTTAACTTTTGAACAAGAGTGTATCTGACGATGTTAACAGTGAAATCAAGGAAGCAAACGACTAGAGAAAATGTTCCTTTCTGCAGAATATTTCAGACGAGTGATATTTATACCTACAGTTGATCATTTTATTTCTGAAATTCAGTTAGCATTTAACCCCGACTTTTATGGGGTTTTTCCTCTGGAGCCCTTGTACAATCGGAGAGTGCAATACACAACGACAATGATATTATTTATGCGGCTTTGAAGTACAACAGGTTTTTTAAAAGTTCGGAATTTCAGTCAAAATCCGAATTCAAAATATGGTGAGCAAAATGAGAAAGTGTGGTTAGGAAACCAAAGACAACTCTTGAAACTCTGATAGGTGAGTGTGATAGGTCAATTAAGTAATTCTTAAATATTAAGAGTTAAAAACGCGGAAAACATTTTTTTTCGCCGTAGCCCTTCCTTAACAGATTCCTAGATCCGTTCTTGATTTCAAATGACGATGATCGGATTTCACTTCAATCATCCATATTTCACAGTCCGAGTTAGTCGGAGAGATATAATGAGTTTCCTTGCAAACAACTCTCTTTTATGCATCCTGTCCCTCACGGAGTATTTGGATAGGCGAGTTCTTGCAACTGCGAAGATTGCAACTCCTTTACAATCTGGGCTGACGTCAGTTGTCTATTTCTTTTAACAATTATTGCCATACATCGGTCCTTGTCTGTTATGGCACCTTTTCGACTACTTGATTGCCTGCATATATCGAAAATGTCTTAAAACCATTTCCAGATTCTTGGTACAACGCTTTTTGCTTCTTTTAGAACTTTAGAGACTTGTTTCAGTGTTTGTCCTGCTTCCATTGTTCCAATCGCACGCCATTTCTCATAATCCGTTAAATGCCTTATCAACGACTTGTATCATCTTCCACACGAAAGAAAATAAATTTTATCCATCTAGAAATACAGTACATCCATCTACTCATATAGTTCTTGAATTTAGAATCTGAAGCCTTCACTTACACTCCTTTTCACACTTTCCAAAAGAACAGGTAACAAAATGTGCATATTTTTGTGTAAGGAAGATGGATGCCATTGGACTACATGATAACGTTGGCGTTTAACTACCAACAAACTACTTTTCATTGGACTTCATTTAACGTAATTAGCATAAAGCATCTTTTGATGGTTGTTCCTTTAATTTTTCCTTCCAGTTTAGTAAAAAATTTTTAGGTTTGATAAGAAAAAGAAGCTCTATAAAAAACATGCACGAGTTAAAAAAAACCCGATTTATCAAAAAATGATTCAAAATGATTTTTATCTCAAAATCCATATCTCATTAAGGTTTTGCACGTAAATCTTTTAACGCAAATAACATTTTTAAATGTAACAAACAAAAGGATCAAGCTGATAAGTTACATCTTTTAAAGGCACAATTATAGAGTTTTAATCTTCTTAATTTTACATTTTCCCCGTTTGTTCTTTTAGAAAATCAGACGTCTTTAGAGAATGATGGAGAACAATGAGTAAGAAATTTCCTGTAAACGTTCTTATCGAGTTTGTTTCCAGTTTATGCGGTTTTTAAGAAAGACAAATTCTACTCACAAAGTATTTTCACAAAAAAACAAACAACTACAATGGATGCTTAGGTAAAGTCTTATTTTTATCCTACTTTTCTATGCATTAATAATACATTTTTGAAGCGACTTTATTGATAATAGTTTCTATCTCTTGGAATTAAAAAAATAGCTGACAACTGAAAAGATTGTGCTTAAACATAATACAGGTAATTAATAAGTAAAATTATATTAGGGAATGGCAATATTTAATTTATTTGATTTAATTGTAAGTTAAGTCGCATGAAACTTCGAAATAATATTTTGATCATTTTTGGATGAAATTTAAAAATTTTTGTTTTGAATTTGCCTATTATTCATTCATTTGTTAATGGCGAGACATCCCCGGGGATTTCATTTATAACAGCAAAAAATTATTATTTAATGTTTCATTCGTATTAGTGATGTGATAAATAGCTATTTGACGTAATATGTTCCATTGTTCCACTTCCAAAGGTTACAAACCCCTATTATTCTTGCAAATAGTTCCAAAATTTCCATAATGAACAATAATATTCTTATAACCATGCCGTGAAAGAAATGAAAACATGATGAAGTGTTTGGAAATTTTACAAATTTTGAGCATCTATAGGAGTTAATATTCATTGTTTCAATCACATTTATATGAAACTAATAAAATTCATAATTTTATAATTTTTAAATACAAATTTATAGATTTTATGGATAAAATTAAGACGGCGCAGAAAAATAAGTGACACAATGCAATATATTTGGTATATGTATCCAAATGTATTTGTAGAAATGTATCCCAAATAAATGCTATTCTATAAAAGCAAATATTTTAGAAAAAATAATGCTTATATGTATAAGTTAATTAAGGCTAATGTTTTTGCCAATGCAATTAACTCAATGTTTTAAATTAAATTGTTGTGCAAAATTATGTTATATAGTGTCATTTAATGATATGAGATGTCTTCTGGAGTACTAATCATATGGATCTCTTTACCTCACTGGACTTATAACCTCAGAAATGAGCATTCTGACTTAGCCATTAATACTTTCAGATGATTCAGTGATTTAAAATTGCTAACATACAAATTAAGTTTCAGAAATATGTTATGTATGAAGAGATCATTTGTTATTTGATTAATTGATTGGAACAAAAATGAAAATTGATTATCTGAATACATCAGATATTAAGGGACCCTGTTAAGATTTATTGATACACGATACTTTTATTACTGTCATTTTCGATATTATTTATCATCTTAGGGAGCATTCACAAATATTAAGTTTCCTCTGTCTATTGCAGTAAAAAGTAGTTTATAATCTTTCAGCAGTAGATGATGTTAAAAAGAGTTTCATTAGGTGCTGGTATCTTTAACGATAGAGTCGCGAACAAAATGGAATTAAGACTCTCTCTGAATCACCTTTACGTCAAAAAGTACGATACTTCATAACATAGGATATGTTTTATATCTGACACAAGAGATTTAAATCGGCCGAAAGCCAATTTTCTATAAAGAAAGCAAAACATTTTATTGTGACATTTGGCAAACAGTGTTTAATGAAGCAATCAAATTTCCCTATGTGGCATGTAAATTTATATGCAAAAAAACCCATCTCCTTGAATTAAAGTTTTGTAAAAATGGATATAAACGTCTATCTAAAGACAACAACAAAGAAAAACGTCCATGGTCTATGTATGTGGTACCAAAACCGTATTTTATGCTTCTTGCCTTATAAATCAAATACACAGATACATTTTACTAATACCATACAATTTTACTTTAGCGCAAAGCTTTATTTTATTCACTGGCCTTAAGAAAATTCTCATGATCGAGAGAGATTATAACCGATTCTGAAGAATAACTGAGAAGTCTTGTTTTATTTTTGGTAGTTCAAAAAGTATATTCCAAAAAAGTGTTACTCTCTTTCTTACGTTTATACCTTTTTGGCGCCACTTGGCCGCACATGGTTTTTGTACTAAATGAGCCATATGAATTAAATCAAACAAAATCTCCCCTACTCCCTAAAAACATGTAATTTCTTTTCTAAAGAGCATTCGTGTTGGAAACTATTTTGTAAGGTGCTTTATTAGGGTTTTGAGATCTACAGATGTGAGAAGCGGAAAATCCTTCTGGGCATAAAATTGGATTCTTACGTTGTGTTTCTCTTCAATTTTCTCCATGGGCAATTGAGCAATCTGTTGGATATTTTGTTGGAGAGATACTTCCGCTTGTTCGCAGTCGAATTCCCAGAGTAGTTTTATTACTTCAAAAAATAACAGAAACAAGAACTTGTTTTGTTTCACAAATTGCGTTGGGTATGTTTTCTTTTCTTTTCTTCACATGTTCAAAATACATTGGGAAAAAAATTTAAAAGGTAAATGTTTTGCTATTCGTTTCCTTGAAATTCTGAGTACTAACAAAATCAGTGAAATATAAAGGCGTCATTTGCAACTTAATTTATAGTGATTGCCTTTATTTTTATTTGAACTGTGCTGGACGGTTCACAAATAAACATGAGGTTCTTGGGAAAATATTAAAATAGATTCTTGTTTCGTAGATGTTTTTTCACTATCTTTCATGTATTTTAACCCTTTAAAGGGCCATTTTTTTTCTAGTCATGGTATAATAAAATAACTTTGGGATTGAGATAATCATGAAACTTCGTTTATGTTTGAGATAAGAAACTGGAACATCTAGGTCTTTGTTTCATCGAAAAATTTTGCGAGAACTTTCGGCAACCTTAAAAATTGATGAATTTGGTGGTAAGTATACGTACCACGGCCTTAGAAAGGGTTAAGATAAAAAGAGAAGTTGTAGCGGTTACAATTCATTGCCTTCTCCTTTTTATGGCAGGTGGCGCTACTAGAACCATCCGGGTTTTTCCCATGATGCCCCTCTCTCTCTTCTAGTCTGTATACTTGTCTTGTGTTGTGGTCTGTTTTCGTTGTTTTTCTTTAATGTTCTGTGCTGTGGAACGTAGCCTAATAAAAAATGGTTCCTAAAATTGAATGGATTCTTCAGCAGCATTCCACATAAACATGAGTCTCGTCCCTCTACAAAGTGATATAACTAACAAAAATCATATAGGCCTACATTATTAAAAGAAGGAAAAAAACTCAAAATGAATCCATAAAGATAAAACAGTTTTTTTTAAAGTTTGTTTTGGAAGTTATTTCTCTGCAGATCGATATTTTCTATCTGCCGCATCACGCAGTCTCATGAAAATATTTGAGGCTTTCTATTTTCATGTCAGTGCAGCTTCAGAAGCATTACTTTCTTTCTTGTGAGTCATTTTAACATCCTCGCCTCACTTGACTGTTTTTCAAGCTCGTCCAGTGAAACAACTTTCCCTTTCATTCGCCATATTAACACTGTTGCACAGAAAAACATTAACGGAACTCTGACTGATTAAAACACAAAAACATGCACAAAGCCTTAACGAAAGATTAACAACAATATGGACTACCACAGCTGTCTAATCAGTTTGGAGATCCTAGCGACACAAATTGTACGGCATTTCGGGTTTCAAGTGTCCGCCTGATTTCGAGTCCTCACATATAGTGAAGCAAGCATCCACCGAACAATAGCTCCACCTAACGATAATGAAGACTACAGAGGACAATTTTTCAATTTATGATTTATAACTAGTTCAAAACTAAGGTCGATTAAATCGGAATCTCAGATAATTTAATGCTAGATAACGAGACTCTATCCGTCTTCAGCGACCAGATTATTCGCCGGTCATAATGGCAACTTTTAATTTCAATAGTATGCTACTCAATAATTATGGATTATTATTGGAAAACATATTGTTGTTACTCATGCGCAGCTCCAGCAAAACATTTAAAAACTTCAAACTGTGATACATATTTAAACCTGAATTATTTTATAACCCTTTTCTGTTCACTGCGGCCACACACCTCTCTGATTACAAATCTGCTATATCACCTAAAATTAGAGCTTTAATGAAAACAGGAATGATAAAAATTCAACTAATCCAATAATGCGCTAATTGAATTGAAACGTGCTCATGAAAAATATAAAAAAAGCAAAGGGGAAAACATTCAGCTATGGAAAGTGCTTCAACATTTACTTGGCATCTCACGTGTTTTTAAATAAATACTGATAATTAAATAATGCTGCGATGAAAAATACACTATAACTAGCTGATTTCACGCAGAGCATCTGCGCTCCACTATACTCTGATCATGCATTTTCGATAAAACTGGCGCTTTCAAGCTCCTGACACTTCATATCGCTAAAAATATAGCGCACGTCAATTATCGTCAGAAAAGAAGTTGAGACAGGATAGCGATTTTGAGCTCCATGAAAATTCGCCAAGACAAGAAAAAGGAACCAAGTGGTGCGCGTATAGCGAAAAAGTACCCAATATAGAATATTCACAAAAGAAAATTCCACGATGTTCACCTCAATTTGTAAATTAACACGATTTTAACCTACGCTGATTTGAACTATTTTGACGTCGAACTGAACGTTCTCTGGCTCTTCTAAATCCATCTGCTTCATTTCTAACTAATCTCTTTTGAATAATTTCATCTAAAGTTTCATTAAGAAATATTGTGAACTCTGCGTCTTAAACTCACTTTTCTCGAGAAGAAATTGTTTTACACCCGAATATAGTAGCATTTTATATCTATGAAGTTAAGCCTAACATGGAGGAGGCTACCGGTTTTAATTTGTAAACAAACTGATCGATGCCTTCGGTAAAAGAGGAATTAACTTCTTTTCTGTGCCACGTATGTTAACGTTTTGTATATTTAAATAAGAAAGCAAAAATTCAAGTTAATTTAGTGGTAATATATATATTTGTGCATCAAATTATACGACACAAATTCTTCGATTATACGAATAGGAGTGTTTAGAAATGAACAGAATAAAAATATTTCCAACTTCATTGAAATTGAAACTAAAGAGTAATTAGTTCAAAGCTAAAAAGAAATCTTCAAAATTTCAATAAAACATACTTTACAATGAACTCTTCTTTTAAGTATGCAAAATATTAGAACAAATAGCATCTTCATGTATTAGTTTTTAACAAAGGAAGAAAAATATGCGATTCAATAATCGTAGAACTTATGAGAATGCTTGAATTTCGTGACAAACTAGTATTAATGGATTGGTGATTTTCTGAATTTCAAGATAGCGTAAAAAATCATTTTTGGACGGTAATATTTTCCGAAGTTCTCATGAAAACAAAGTTGAACGCTTAATTTTTAATCAATTACAAGCGCAATAAATAATACGAGGATCGTTCCGAAAGTAAGTTTCGTCATGCTTTTCCACAAGGAAGCTTTATTGCGAGCCGAAACATACATTAGCATAACAAAATACAAGCTTTTGGCTACTTTTCCACATATACTCCACCGATATTGATATATTTGTCGTACCGTGGAATCAATTTCAAGAAGCCATCCTGGTAAAAATTGGTGCCCAGCGAGTGAAGGAACCTCTTCACGGCCTGCTGTACCTCTTCATTGCTTCGGAAGTGACATCCTGATAGTGCTGACTTCAATACTGGAAAAAGGTGAAGATGGGTGCCGAAGGGCCTCACCCAGATCACAAGACTGTAAGAATGGCAATAAGCCTCCGACACTTGATGCGGTACGAGAGAGACGGAAATGACTTTTTTCAGGATCATCACAGGCGATGAGGCATGGGTGTAGAACTTTATCCCAGATAATTGCCATTCTTGTAGTCTTGTGATCAGGGTGAAGTCCTTCGGCATTCTTACTCACCTTTTTCTTGCATTGAAGTCAGCACTAGCGGTATGTTACTTCCGAAGCAATGAAGTGGTACATCAGGCTGTGAAGAGGTTCCTTCACTCGATGGGCACCAATCTTTACAGGATGGCTTCTTGAAATTGGTTCCACGGTACGACAAATATATCAATATCGGTGGCGAATATGTGGAAAAGTAGCCAAAAGTTTGTATTTTGCTATGCTATTGTATGTTTCGGATCGCAATGAAGCTTCCTTGTGAAAAAGCGCGATGAAACTTACTTTCGGTACGTCCCTCGTATAATAAAAAAAAATTTCTCCAAGATGCACACCACCATTTACAATATGTTCGTGTTAAATCTGATTGCTCTATTCCCAGTGGTCTGCCCTGAAGCGCGTTAACAGACATATAGACACAGAAAACCCAAACGCATTCCTTTTTATTACTGTTAGAAAAAGTATATGGAATATTTTAATTATTATAATAATAATAACTAGATAAATTCCATATTGTAATTGTGAACGGGAATTCATTGTTTTGCAACTTGCTTCCATTAAAAATTTGGAATTGCCTTCAATGTATATGCTCCAACTTCTTCGAAAGAAATATTCCTAGAATGGATACATGAGTTTAAAAATAAGCCATGTATTTTAAACTAGATTGTGGACAACAAATGTGAATTACTTTTACTACATTTCCTTCTTTGCTACAACTTCCCTTTATAGTTAGCATTCATTGAGATGTAAAGTAAAAGCTTTTGTTTCCTTAAAAGCTTCCAATCATTATTAAAGAGATTATAACTTTATTTAGCTTTACTAATGTGGTCACAATTATTGTAATAACTTCTAACTGCATCATATTGGTCAAGCAGGAGGAAAGTTATAACAAAGATATTACAGATCGTGACTTTATTTCGATTATTAACACCGATAATCACAGACGATTACCATAAGGTAATGAGCATATTGACATAAAGTTTCAGATGAACATCTATGGCAAAAAGAACAAAGATCACATTGTTACTTTATGAATCCCTTTGCACATGGATTGTTATAACAAAAACCAGTCGTTAATTGTGTAGGATAATGAAACTTTAATCTTGAATTAGTTCTTGTATGCTTGGGAACTTGGGACTTAAGCTGTAAAGATAACATTTTATCATTATAATAAGAGGGCAGAGACAACAATTCTGATTTCTTGGTGGAATTTCATGATCGAATTAGCCATGATCGGTTTGGCCTGATATGAATTACTCTACGTAGTAAAATCTGAGCTTGGCCAATACAGGCCCATGTTTATAAATCAATATATGCTTGTTGGGTAAATATACTTCAGTGTATACATATACTACTTTTAAAGTAAATAAATTTTGCAGAAAAAAGTAAATAAATTTAACTGAAACAGAAACTTCTTTTAAATTTAAAAGAAGCTTTTGAAACATACTATTATTTGTATACCGCAAAGTATAAATTATTTTTATTTTAATTATTTTATGCTTTTTGTCTTACATTTATAATTCATTATTATAAATATAATGGAATCTTGAAATCAATTTTTCTGAAATCCACTACCATTAAATTAACCGATTAATTTATAATTAAGTTCTGAAATTATTAAAATAGTGTATGATGAGTGAGAACACACAAGTGTACAAAATTTCAAATCTCTAACACATATCAGTAGTGAGTGAAAAATCTATCAGAAAATTTCAACTTTGCAAACATGAAACAAGTTAAATAAAAATGTATAAAAAAACTTAACAAAATATTTATATCAAAAATTTATTTAAATATTTATATCAAAATCATTCAAATTTAGATAGTCATTAAATATTTTTAAAAATATTTACACGGTTTCATTACTTTTTAGCTTTTTTTCCGATGAGAAGTTGACACAGATCATTAATGTCATTTTGCATCACGCACGCTTCAAATTTGAAGTTGAAAACATTTTCGTGTTCTAGTAGTATTCGCTTCATGCAAACTTTAAAAAAAATTAGACCAATAGCCTTTATTTTATGCTAGTGGGAAAACTAAGAATTGCTTGAATTTAATTGTTTCTAATTGAAGCAAGATTAATATAATCGAAACTAGGTCGTCTCGACGGTAGGAAGTCTTCTGAGAAGAGTTTGTAATGAATTCGAGATTGAACAACTGATAGACTTTAAAAGATTCCCGTCCTTCACCTTTTAAATCCATTGAGAAACTATTAGCCTTAGGTATGGGAGTTCCTAGACGAGAAAATTCTGTTTATCTACATGGAGCATCTGAATTGCTTTCTATCAGCAATTATAAGAATAGACGAAATCGTCCATCTTTCATTTTCTGATAATCGGTGAGGGGAGGAGAAATAATACTTCATTCCTTACATTGCTGCGAAATTTTGTAAACACAGTAAAATCTCTCGAAGCCGACACCCAATCAAACGGAATATCAAAATAACGGCACTTTTGTAGGTATAAATTTAAATCGGAAATTTAGGCCTATGAAATAAAAAAAAAATACGTAATGGGTTAGTGAAGTGGAGGTGCAAGCTTACCCTTTCAAAGGCGGTGGGAAGTAGACTTCCGACCTAATTCATCAATTTTTAAACGTGCAAGGTAGGCTATTTTAACAACAACAAATTTTTCGATGAAAAGAAATCCTAGACGTTCCAATTTCTTATCTCAAATCGTAACAAAGTATCTTGACTTTTTAATTAATTAACAAAAAATAATATCATCCAATAAACTAAATGAATTTCTTTTCTTAAATTAACCTCAACCCCAAAGTTATTTTATTATACCATTGCTAGAAAAAAATGTCCCTTGAAAGGGTTAAGTAGATATTGACAATTTGTTCCCTTCACGCTCTCTCTTCATGGTGCCGAAATAATCGAACATGCACTGTGAGAAGATAGAGACGATGAGGAGGAGGGAGAGAACAAAGATGAAGACGACACGCAGACTCAAGAAAATTAAAAAGGCAGCCAATGAAATATTACAGACTTGCATAAAATTTGCCGAGTTTTATTGCATAAACAGTGATTTTTGAAATTCCGGCAACAATCTTGTAAACAGGCAGCACATTCGAAATGTTATGAGTGAGTGGTATTTGAAGTCATACTAAGAAATTCGGAATTTTCATGTGCTAATATGGTCAGACGGGGTAACAGGGAGCAAGGAGTAATTGGGAATCGTTATTGCAGTGCGCAGTGGTAAGGCCTTAGCGAACTGGAAAGCGTGTGCTTTGGTTAAGACGCTATAGAGAAAGGCGAAAAAACACTTGCCCTCTTTTTATATTGTTTTCTGGTAACGTTTGTTTACTTTAATTGCAACTGAGTTCCGAAAAACTGAAACTAAAACTTTCCTAAGTTTCAATATTCATTCTCTGCACCGGTTATAAGCAAGTTGCTAAGCTATGTATTTGTTGGATCTGTAGGATATAACTGTTTTAGGAAACTTCGATTTTTGTTTTTGGATTTTCTCCTGAGGAAAAGCTTAGTATTCTCAATTACTCCTGACAATTTTCATCGCGGGTAGTTGGAAACAGGCATTTAATGCAACAAAAACCTATATTTTTGTACTTGGAATAATTTAGTATATAATAGAAAGTAATTTTAAATTTAGGAATTCTGTAGAGTTTGGTCCCGCCAATAATGTTTGTTCTTTTATGTCAATTAACAACTGACATTAAAAAATATCTACCATGTGATCTGCATAAATGTTACTTTTCACGGATGAAAGCTGTTCGTTAATAACGATTTGACATACAGTATGGACGAAAGCGAGAAACTGATGACAAGGAAGAAGAAAATGGTACTGATGGAGGAATCTGAAGATGACGATTTTGAGTCTTTTCAACAAGAAATGGAGGCTGCGAAGACGGAAGTAACTTATCTCGAATCATCTAAAACTGACTTTTCAACAAATATGCATGTTTCGATCGATAACGTTGGATGTACCAGAATGAAGACCCAATATTCGTACACCTACAGAATTGATGGAATTCAGGTGGTGAATTGGATCTGACGGGTTTGAAGAGTGCCAATTTGGCTTAATCAAAATTTGTTTTTGTTGGTGAATGACCAGTTTGCGGTTTCTGAGAATTAGATAAAAGTCATATTCCCAGATCTTTCAGTTGAACTGTTGCTAATTTTTATGTGTGACTTTAATCCTTAAATATTTCCTTCTCGTGTGTCGTAATATTCATTTATTTATGGTTTTTATAAAAGTTCATTTCCCAACTTTTTCCGAACGATTATAAATTACTCCAAATTGAAGGTAGTAATTAGTTATAATTGCTGTGTGCGCTAGTCCATGAAATAGAAGATATTCTGGCTGAAAAACAATAAAAAACCCAGTACTTTGGGGTAATTGAGAATATGTAGTAAAATTCATTCTGAGGCGATATAATGGATTCTCATCCTTTTAAATATAATCCATTCAAATCAATTCGTTACTGTGATCAGAAGCCGAAGTACGTGTTCCCAATTACTCCTTAATCTCTGGGGTAATTGGGAAAGTTTTTGTAAGTGAGGCTATTTAATTAATGAATTATTTTGAAAAAAGGATTTTGCTTAATGACTCCTACAGAACATGATTGTGCACGCATAAAAAATATAGACTTTTCCTCCATTTCATACTATCAGTTTAAATTGGGAAAAAAATGACAACGCATGCAAAATTCGTCGACCCTATGTACGGTAAGTTAAAAATGTTGTTTAATTTTGTTTTTCTAAGGTATAAAATTTAGTGTATGTGTTATACTTTTAAATGAATCGAAGTACCACAATAAAAATTCAATTTATCCAAAAATTCGAGTAAAAAAACAAACAAACCAGGTCTAAAATTTAGTGCAGACAATAAACTGAAAATGGCAGTGAAGATTTAGTTTTAATAGTGTGAAGATTTAGATATAGATGATTCTCTGATTCCAAAACCCTCCGAGATTTTGCGCATGAGCCAGGCGGAGTTGTTTCACCAAAATAGGGGTGAAGTGAAAAACGGAGGGGAAGATGATTACATTTTACTTAGGGTGACCTAACAAAGAACTCCGGAAATGCGCTCATCTTTACTCATTACGTGTCACCGCTTTTCGGAGTAAAATCGTCTAAAACTGCTTGTATTGGCATTTTGAAAGGATCAGTAAAAATTTCGAATTAAAAACCTGGATCTGAAAATTAGTACAGACAACGAAAAAATGACAATATCTAATCCAAAAACGGTAGTAAAGATTTACTTTTGATATGTAACAATTTTAATAAATGACGAATAATTAATAAATTAACAGCATGTATTTCTAATAAATTTAGTGATAATAATTATAATTAAAATTGCTTAATAATTTTGAAAATGACATTATCAATAAACAAGCAATTTTAATAAACTTTAATAATTTTAATAATAAAATTAAAAGTTCAAAGTTTTTAAAAACGTGCGAAATTTTTTATTATTTCTTTGATTGAATGCTTTGTATAGGATCAAAGTCACCGAGTGAATTAATAACCTTGTAGAATTGTTCACCTATGATCACTGAAAACACATGGTATGGGCGTGTTTAACAAACGAAAACAATTTTTTCCCAATTTATGGTTTTGACTTTGAATTAACCAACGTAAATTCAGGTTATCGACGATATATTAATATTATGTTAACACAACATTAAAGGGACCAGAAAAAAACCTCGACGAAGGCTAATTAAAAATATCCGAATTTAAGTTCCACGGTACTTGGTAATAATTTTCACCGCAACCTTCCTAATAGAATTGTTTTCATGTTTACAAGTGCTAGTGTAGTGCTTGCTGTATAATAATGATTTTCACGTTGCAATTTTTTAGTATTGTTTTGGATTAACGTACTCTGTGCTGTCCTTCTACAGTTAAAATGTCATTATCACGAAAAAAAATAAATGAGCGGGAAAATCCATAATGTATATCTTTTGTTTTGATTTTGTTTTCAAAACTTTTTCATGTCATTGTGGGCGGTTTTTTTTCATTTTGTTGAAGTCCTGATTCCACGGGCAACGCCGTGTGCGTACTGCTAGTAAAAGATAAAGCAGAAAGATAAAGTTAAATTAATCTGCTATTTTAAAAGGAAACATTTCTCTCAAGAGGACAAATATTTTCGCTTAAGTTTAAAGAAATGAAAGGCTACTTCTAGTTTTTTTTAAGTGAAGAAACTATTTTTATTTTTGTGAATGATTTCAGTTTCTGAGCAGTTTCTTTTTGTTTATTAAAGAATAAAAATGAAAAAACGAAGAATCGTCAGCTTTCATAATGCTATTCTTTTTTGTTCACTTTATTTTTGATTTGAATTTACAAAAGACTAATTCTTCGACCATGAAGAATTCATGAAATAAAAGGGAAAAGAATAAGACTTTTCCTTGTTCCTGATAAAATGGATATTTCGCTCTTTTATGAGATGAAGTTTGAATTTATTTAGAAAGTTTTAAAAATCGATAAAAACGACAAGCCTATAATAGATAAATCACAAAATAGTTGAAGTGGAACTAAAAGATTAAATCTACATATGTTGAAACATAGGAACTGTGCTTTCTAATATGGGAAACAAAAAGATAACAATACATAGGTATTTAAAAAGCGTGAAAAGGCAATCTAGCCTTACAGAATTAAAGAATAATAATACACCTGAAAATAACAGGAAATAATGGAAGATGAATTATTGTTTTGAAATGAAAAGGTATTGATTCCAGAAACTTTGTTATCTCTATTTCATTTGAAATTGTTTTTCGGTGAGAATTCTGCTTCGATAAGTATCATAAAAATGTAATCTGCAATTATAATGTTATGTTAAGTAAGAACAGGAAAACTCTTTAAAGACAGTTTTTGTTCATAATTCATATATAAAAGATGGATTAATATTTTTTGCAGGAAAAACTAAATAAACTATCATTAATGTTCTCGCCAACTTTCTCGTGCACTGCTACAATATGGCTCGTTTTGTGCTTAGCTGCGTCGCATAGAGTAGATTATACATGTTGGAACTGTACATTTTTGAATGATTGGATCCAAAATTTGATATGAACACATACTGGAATCCATCATTTGAAATCTTTTAGAACCGCCTCCGCTTTCTTTAAAAGAGCCATTGTTGAGTCAAATATCTGAAGTTCCGACTTCAAACGAAGGAACACAAAATGTTACACGGAACCAGATACGGACTGTATGGAGGTGAGGTGCACATTCAATACTGCTTTGTAGGGCCAAGTATTGTGCAACAATGATGGAGACTTGAGAGAGTGCATCATCATGGTTTTGATGCTAACATGTTGGATGCAACTTAGGACGTTTTGGTTGGATATGTTTACTAACAATGTTGTTAGCAATGTTGGATATGTTTGCTATGTTCTTCAACATTTTCATATAATATTAACCTGTAACTATTGTATGAGCAGGTACTTCATGCAGATAAACTACACCATGATAGTAGAATAACGAAAAACCTTTCCCTTAACAGGTTAATGATGACTAATCGTTATTTGTGGGTTCTGTACTCCCAAGTAAATGCTTTTGAAACTTTTTAGCAATTTTCCCGTGAGAATTGATCAAGTAATCAAAATGTATTTCAACCATATTCCGAAAAAAGATTTATTTTCAATCTTTTTACTTTCTTGCATACGAAGTACACAAAGAGAAAGTATTGTGATCATCAAAAAAATTCGAACTCGAGATTTTGATGAATCTCCACGTTTTAGACCTCCCTGAGTCCAAAAAATACAATTTTGGAATTTTGTCTGTGTGTCTGTGAAGACGATAACTCAAAAACGTTTAGAGCTAGAGAGATGAAATTTGGTATGTGATCTTTACACATAATTTGTAGGTTTCTATCAAATTTTGGACAAAAGCAGTCCACGGGAAGTCTGTCTGTCTGTCCGTGTTCATGTGAACAAACTATCTCAATAACTTAAATAGCTAGATGAATAACATTTGATACACAGTTTTATCATAAGGAATGTAGGTCCGTATCAAATTTTGGTCCAAATCCGTCAAAGGGTTGACTGTCTGTCGGTTCTATATAATCGAACGATGTGAACACGATAACTCCTAAACGCTATGACTTAGATAAATAAAATTGGAATAAGATCTTCAGCATTAATTGTAGATCCGTGCCCAATTTTCGTTTCAATCGGTTGATGAAAAGGCGTTCAAATTACATATTCGGTTTCTATGACGGAAAGAAAAGACGCGATCGATTCGCTTTTTCCCCCACCTGTTTTAGGAAATGATGCTTGGTGTATTTTCCCCCCACCCCACCCGTGTTAGCGGATACGAGAAAGTTTTGGGGAGACCACTTTCGCTGGATTTGACTTGCTTACGTATGAGTTGCATCTTATGTTGTGAACGTTCTTCTGATGCATCTTTATGACATCCTTTTTTCTCTGCTGTAGTTATTACTGCACAGTCTTTTCTGAACTATCTTGAAGAAATTATTCTGCCTGCAAATACATCAAGATGGTCGATATAAGTGTGATATCAAAAATTAAAAACATTCAGAGTCAGCAAAACAGTTCTGAAGAGAACTAAGTAAACGCAGAAAATACAGCAGGAACAACATTCCTATACCTTTACACCCTTTTGCATTCAACAGTAAAAGGTTAATTGGAATCAATTCACATGACATCATAATCACATGACAAACGAAAATGTGCATGTAATGTAACATAATATTTCCTCGTTCTATAGTGACGTAAATCTAACAGAAAACTAATGCAAGGTTGGCAATTTGGCAATGTATTCCAGAACTAAATTGGCGTGGAGCATTGTCGTTGATTACGAATTGATTCCATCACGCATTTTCACAGTTAACCCCTTAACTATGGCGCCTGAACGCACTCGTGCATCGGCTAACAATATTTTCCATATAATAAGCTAAAATTAAGTCACTCACAGACATTATAATTTGATGCAAACATTTCATCGAATGCATAAACATCTTAAGTGTTCTAAGTACTCTTAGTTGAATCAATACGACAACACATGTTTTATATCCAAATTAATTATATCCAAAACTGAAGATGTCATCTAATTATACTGCAGGGAAAACTCACAGTTGAAGAGTTAAAGATCGATCTGATCTTCGATCTTCTATTAAAATTTCACACAGTAAGAAGGATCTTGTCATTCATCAAATTTCCCAATAAAGTATTTAGATGGGGGAAAATGTTATAAGAGTTTTGAGTTGCCATAAGAAATGTATTAATCCACAATCTTATATCATTTTGGCGGATATATAAAATGTCTTATTTTATCCATTTTGCATAACACAGGGCTGAAAAATAAATTTAATTATTAACCCTTTATTAAAGAAATTAAGATTTATATTTTAAAATTATGCTTTAGATTTTAAATCGAATCAGTAGTAGCTCACATATTTGGTTAATAATAAAATTTTTTTAAGAGTGCAAAATAGCTTAATGATAAAAAAAGGTATAATGATCTGATAAATGACTTTTAAACGTATTTTAAATCAATTAATATATTCAGTTTTTTTAAAAAAATATATTGGAAAAAATTATATGATTGGATATTAATAAATCGTTGTACACATATTTTGTTAACAAAATGAGCTTTTTTCATGGATATAAAATATTTCTTGAGATAAATAAATGATTAAAGGCGTAGAAAACTTTTTGTTTTGTTACTAGTGGCGACTAATTAATTTTAGCTTAGGAAGTGGTCTAAAAATGACAAAGACACAGAAGACATTAAGAAGACTTTATTAGATCATGCGGTAGCCGAGGAGGGTGCTGCTTCTCTTTTTTTAAAGAGCCACCTAACGGTGGAAGTGGGAATTTGACTTAAATAAAACCCAAAAGTTTAGTTTAGTTATATTAACGTCCCGTTTTGGAGCAACACGAGGGCTATTTTGGGACGAGCCTCGTAATTTTGAACCAAGGTCAGATGGCGAGGACGATGCCTCAGCTGGCACCCCCTCTCCAAGCTTCCACTCCACACCAGCGGGAGGACGTGCGTTGGTCACTACGTATGATTTAGCGTGCAGCAGGCCCCATGCACGGCGGATCTTCGGTGGAATCGGGTTTCGAGCCTGGAATGCTCCGACCCCCAGGCCGAGACCTTACCACTAGGCCAGCGCGGCCCATAGAACCCAAAAGACACGAGCCTGTGGCCCTGGTGGGTCAACTGCGTGCGGAAAACATTTACCAGATCAGGCGGCGCGTAGACAGACAGTTTTTAAATAAATTCGAAGTTCGTTAATATATTCAATATTCGAGATAAGAATAAAAATAATACATTTATTAAAATTATCGTACAGAATACATTTTTTTATGTATTTCGTATATTTTAGCATATTGCTTAATATTTTTTAATTTTTCGCGCTGCTATACATTAAATGATAATTTCAAGGAAAGGAACACTGAAATAATATTTGAGATTTAAAATATACATATGTATAATATTATTCCCATAGTTATTTAGTATAACTTCAAGTCACTTTTGTTAAAATAAATGTTGCGTCGTCACGAATGGAACCACCTTTCGCCCTAGGATTGCGTATTTATGAACTTTTGTTTCAACTGATTTTGCATAACTATCACAACGCCTAGTAGTAACAACCTCATTTTCCGAAGCCTTTGACGCGTGAATCAGACTAACTAATGCAACCTTTCTAGACTTCAAGAAACAATGTTTGTCTCTGATATGAGATGAATTTACCAGATTTCCTATCTTATAATAATTTTACAGCGTCTGTCACAACATTTCCATACTTCTCGAGACGGCACACCTTAGTTTATCAGCTGAATGCAGCGCGATTTTAGTATGATTATGCTATTCGACAAATTTATCTCAGAAGTATCTCAAACTATTGAACGCATAAGCTGCTATTTAGAATTTTGTTTCTCACACAACTCGAATTTATTATTAAAAAAAAATAAGCTGAATTAGGTTAAGTCCTAGACAACTTTCCCCATACTTTGTCTCCTTGGGTGTGCAAGCAGTTGCATTTTTCACGAATTAACGTATGTTTCTCTTCTGTTCCGAATGATACATAAGCCAAGGCTCTGAATAAGCAATTCCCCATTCGTATTATTTCGGGTATATTCCTTTAAGAAATGTGAAGCAATAAGATGAAATAATGAAATGTCAAGGCAAAAGTATAGAATGATAATTTGAAAGAGAGAAAAATAAAGTCATAATACATTGAAAAGTCAAATATTTATTTTTGAAATATCTCCATCGATTGTTCAAATTCTTGTTAATTTTTTTGCATTCGACAATATTGTGAAATAGCAGCCCTCGGCGATCAGCTTGTTCGCCGGGAATATAATTTCAATCGAATCCCTTATGCATAATTTGATATTCATGGTTCCCTTAAAAATTTCAAATTGTGATAGACATTTAATCCATGTCCTTTCAGTAGCTTTGCACATGTTCTGTTGGATGTCTGTATGAACGTCCCTAATAGAGTTAAGTAGCTGGCTGTGTCAGCAACATCAAATTGAACATTGTCGGCATCAACTCTTATTCCTCTGGCAAAATACACATTTGATTTTAAATTTAAAATGTCGCGGGACATTTTACTTAGCTGGATGAAAATGAGCTGATTAAATCAGCGCATTAAACATTAAGATATTACCTTATCTTTCAACAATGATACAGAAACACGCAAATAAATGTTTTTTTAAACAATGAAAACGGTTTGAATTGCGTTGCAACAATGAAAAGTATTTTTGTAAATTATGCCAAAAATATTTTTAAAAAGTCATTAAAATTAGAGAAAAAATGTACTACAACTTAATTGATATAATTGAAAAGGAATTTTTTGCACTTTCAGATGGTTTTAAAATGATTTTTGTGCTGTAATATTTTCGGAAGTTATTAAGGATAAACGCCAAAATTTCGCTTAATTTTTAATTAATTAAAATTTCAAAAAATGGCTCCGAGGTGCATATTCCCACCCTCCAAAGTATGTTTGTGCCAAATTTCGTGGCTCTAAATCCAGTGGTCTGCCGTGTAGAGCGCCAATACACATAGTCAGACACACAGACATTCTCCTTTATTATTAATCGAGATGAGTAACAGAGTAAGCGATTGAATTCATTTTGTAATGCGCATGCGCAGAATCTATTTCAATAGTTCTTTTCTTAACAGAGTGTCTTATTACTTCCATGCTGTATTTACGTCAAAAGTTTCGAACTTGGCTGTATCGAAAGACTTATACTTTCAAAGACTTTGGTGACTTAATTTTAAATTAAATGCGCCAAAATAACAAAATAATTTAATTTTATCGGTGGTTTAATTAAAAGCTTTTTAAAATTTTAACAGTAGAGCATTCCTATTATATTAGTATGTATGCGTATTTTTCTGTAAAACCGCTTGTAAGCCCAGTTATTTGAAAAATCTTTGACATGGAAGCCCGAATAAAAAAAGCGAAGATAAATGTGTTTTCACGTGAACAAATAAATTAGACGACTTGCACAAATGCTTTACAGTTCTTTATACAATACAAATAAATAAATGCAACAGCACGCTAAAAATAAAGCTGTTTCAGTAATGAAAACATATGTCAATATTACCAGAAAAGTGAGAAAAAACATAAAGCGTACTTCTGCACTCTACACTAAACTTAAGTTACTACACACCTGTTACTTCTGCACTCTACACTACACCTAAGTCTGGGATCGTAAGAATAGATCTTCTTAGTGTTTCGTAGGGGGAAAAAGGTAACTTTTCATTTCAAGAAATGACAAAACGATGTCATTATTTCTCGACTATTCATTTGTTTCCACAAGTGATTAAAAATCACGAAATGTCTCAAAGTGTTTCTTCAAATGTTCTTTAGCTACTCGGTTGGCATTCATGGTTGGTTGGTAATTAATCTGTCTTTATAACTAGGGGCCATTAGACGATGCAAGTTTCGGGAACCCCCTTCCCAACTTCCAAAAGCAGACATTTTTTTATTGATTTCTGTTTAATCTCTATATAAGAAGTTTTAAGTAAAAAATATAATGACAAAAGAAAATAACCAAACATCTCGACTGTAAAACTTTTATCACTGTTTAAATATTCTAATACAAAGTTTGTCAGAGCTATTGATTTGTAAGTCAATCAGCTAACTGAAAAAAGAAGATCACGCACACTGATCTGCAAGAGAACGTTGAGTCATGATAAAGCTCCCAAGAATGTTGAATCATGAAATGAAATTTAATGAATCATGAAATGAAATGTTCTGAAATTTAAAAAATAGTTAAGTAGAATTTGAATAAGTTCGAATATACACAGCTTTAGTAAAATCAAAAGAAAGCATGAAATTAAATTATCCTGAAAATAATGGAACAAAAAATCTCTAGGCCACGGGGCCCCTAGGCAGTTGCCTACTTTGCCTATTTGGTAATCCGGCCCTGATTTCCCAGTAGCATTTATTGTGCTACATGTTTGAAATTTTAAGTAAATTCATAACCTGTATAAAATCTGTAACAGTTTTGCCTGTCAGTATTTATGCTAATTGATAAGAGACGTAACCAACGCAGCGAAACACAGCCAACTATTTGTAAGAAGCACAACCAGTCATTAAGATAGTGCAGGCCTTTTTAAAGGACTGACAACCCCACTTTGGCTGATAGTGGAGTTTCCTCAGATTTTGATTTTGGAATATTCCTTGTTAAGTAAACTCAACGGAATTTTCTTCTTTAAACAAATCCGAAATAGTTACTAAAAAGTTTATACTTTTAAAGAGTGAGCTTTTTTCTATAACTAATAATAATAATAATAAATAAATAAATGCAAATTAAAGAGTTTTTGCAAATAACTTTTTTACGCAATGTTTTCTAAAAAAATTATTATTGTATGAGCAGAAACAAGTTGTATATAAAGTGCCTTAATAAAACCACAATGCAATAAGCTAGAATTTTCGGGGAGCCTCACAATTTTACGAATAAGCTGAAGTGCTGGCTAGAGTAACACCAAGCACACTCGGTACAAAAATACTCCTAGAACGCCTCTAACTTAAAAAAAAAAAAAGATTTTTAAAACCTATTAAGTTTCAGATATTTCTTTAAATCCTTTCTAATACATTTTTTTAATGCTTTGAATATTAAAAATTGAAGTTTTGGATTCCGTATTTGGATTCCTTTCAATGTTTGGCGAGTCAATGGTGAATTTGGTATTGTTAAAACATTTTAGTCTTTTTGGTAATGGCGAGAAATTTAGATGCTATTTTGTTAATACTGATAAAAGCAGACATTTAATTGTAATTTTTGAATACTGGTAAAAACAGAGACATGTGTAAATAATATGCATTTGTAAAAAAAAGAGGCTAAGACTGCTATGAAAAAACATATCTTAGATATTTTTTTCGAAGCGAGTTCTAATGCTGTTCACAAAAATACTGGCTATATAAATTTTGATTTTAACATAAATTAGAAACAATCCAAACTCGCATTTACATTCATGCTAAGGTAGAGTATTCCGAAATGATGCTTGCTTCCTAAAGGCATAGGTGAGCAAAAGTTTCACAATCCCTTTCAAGTATGTAGATTTTATCTTCGCCACATGTATATATGAATGTAAGAAAGCAAATTCTAGAAATAAAGTATTAAATAAGATAAAAAAAAAATACTTAAAAGTTGTTATTTGATAAGTTGGAATGAAACAGTTGATATCAAAGGATTTTCTTTATTATTTTTTGCTTATTTACCTATGCTAAACAATCAAAGAGATGCGCACACAATCAAAGCTTTTGGACTCTATTTGAGGACAACACTCGTAGTTCAAGAAGTGTTGAGATTGATTTAGTGAATTATTTTTGCATGATGTGATTGAGCTGAAAAATGCGGTGGAGGATAATGATACATGGCGCCATCTATGTTTTTATTTCAAATACAATTGAGTTTATAAGATATTCTGGAGAAAATAATGAACATGCGTGTTCTCTGGTTTTAGTCATCATACATTTGTAAAAGAAATAACTGGACGCTTATATAAAGAGTATGTCCGCAAACGTCAGAATGACGATGAGGACCATAAAATAATATAGATAATATCAAGTTAAACTGAAGGACCTATGGGAAAGCTTGTATTACAACCATCCAAAATATGGAACGGTTTTGCATATTATAGTAATAAAAACTATATAATTTTATAATCATCTCATAATTAAAGAAAAATTAGCTACCATAGCTATGATTTTAATGTTTTAATATTAAGTAATGTTGTTATAATTAAGTAATGTTGTTTAAAATGTTTTAATATTACATTAGAATTTTATAAGAAAAAAGTCTTTTATTTTGTAATTTTAGTTGCATAAATATAACGCCGATTTTCATTAATCCGTCATTTTTTTCATTATAATCATTTCATATTTCATTATCCGTCATAATTTTCATTAATCTTAAACTTAATGCTGACAATTAATGTTTTTGTAGGTCAAGACTGCTAAGCTCTGTGCGTTGTACCAATTATGCCAAAATAGATTCGTAATTTTGATCATGTAACATCTTAGAGTTAGGTATTTTCATAATGTTAATCAGAACAATTCTTATGGGTACTTCTCTGCAAGAGATGCACCCACATAGTATATTCTGCGCAACAGAATATAATTTGTTGGATGCGAATTTCTGATTAATAATAACGGTTATTAATTTGTTTTTTTAACGATTATTGGTCTTTTATATAGCAAAGTAAATGAATTAAGTCTTTTTTGACCAGTTTTCCAACAGCTTAATTCTTAGACCTCAAAGAAATCTAATGTCATTGCTTCTTATTTTTAATATTTCGAATTTTTTAAAAACCTTAGTTGCCCACAAATTATGGGAAAATGTTTGCGATATTGTTCAATATCACAAACTTGTATAGTATCGCAACAATGTTGTAGAATATTTTGCTTGATTTGGGAAGGAGTGAATCACTCGCATTGATTAATAACTGTCTTCAGTATCTGTACACGAATAATAATCAGGGATTGCATAGAATTATAATAATGCTTTGTTAAGAAAGAGAGAAAGTTCTAACACTTGCTTGAAAAATGTTTCCAATTTTTAGAGTTAGCCAAACTGCGAATTGTTTATATCAGTATGAAAATAAATAAAATCAAAGGGCATAAAAATAAGTGAACAAGCTTATTTAGCTTTGAGTGGTGTATATCTCAGAATCATGCACGTTTATTTTATAGGCATGAAGTTCTTAAAAATGATAATTTGTCTTTCAATCAAGATATTTCTTTTTTGTGAAATTCATCAGGTAAAAGCATCGGACGTTGGACGATCAGAATTTTTCATCACCTGTGTTCAAACGTTGCAGGTTTTTTAAACCAAAACCATTTTCAGAAATTTGCCATGCTTAAAGTTTTTGTTAGATAAAGATTAAATGAAAAGACCATAATTAAAATTGTTCTATCTCTGAAGAGTAAAGATTATATTTCATTTTTAAAGACAATCTAAATGTATTTTAAAAGCGAATGCAGCGAGAGCTACATAAAGTAGTCCTTTTATGCTATATTTTAGATCAATCCAAAGCTGCTACTTCGGATAATTCGTGGAGCACAGGTCAGATATTTACTTTTTTTTGAAGTTTTTAAAATATCATCGAGAAAGAACTGTTAAAAGTAACAAACAAAATGTTTTGATATGATTGCTTACCTAGAAAACAACTATTTATTGGTGTGGTTGAAGTAAGATTAAATAAAGCCGTGAAATAATTAGAAGTATCAAGAATTTATTTTCAAATATTTATTTCGTGGAGAAAATTAATAAAATTGTGAATAAATATCACTACTTCTTTGTAGAATGCTTATTAGCAATGTTAATGCAAGATGTTAAAGAAAGATAAATTGTATCATGCATTATGAAATAATTATAGAAAAAGTGTGAATTTGCAAGGCGGGAATGCAGATTCATCCCATTATTCTTCTTGCTGGGCTATACATTGTACATTCGAATAGAAATTTATGTTCTGCAAATAAATTGATATATTTAGCACCCAATTATAATCCTCCGAATTCTTTTTTTAATTCCATTCAAGAGATTTAAAGAATTGTCTCACAATCTTTAGATCTTATCAGAAATCAGTTCAACAAATTTTTGTTGCTTGAAGACAAGCCCAAGAATTTCATCTGACAAACGAATTCTATCAATCTCAGGTTTAAAACCTATGTCAAACCCAAAGCTGATCTTGTTATTTTAATGATTCTCTATGGACCTGCCACATAAACAGCTACACAATACACTATGTTCCATAGGCTCGAAAAAACTAAGGGAAACCGATCATGTTATTTCGGTGATAGTCCATGCAAAAATATTCTCAATTATTACCGGAATCGTAATCTCAATAGCTGTAATTTTCTTGGACAGTTGATGTTTGTCACCAAATCTAGACACACAGAAAGCTTTCAACCCGCCATCTACAAGCAGATAATAATTTATCGGCAATGTCGTTAAAAAATGATTTTCCTGAAATGCGTGTAGGTAGTATACGGCCTTGTCTGTAGAGCTTTGATTGAGTGCTTTAAAGAATAAGTCAAGGCTAAGAAGTAGGTGATATGAGGCGATCTCTTAAAGAAAGTTTTGCAAAAGTTGATTTTCTTGGAGATTTCGATGACGGTGTGCTGTGGAACGCATAAGGACTAAGCTCTTACATAGTTTTTCGTATTATTGAATGAATTCTCAGGCAATTTAATTTATCAAAGCAGTCCGTGATATTTACCCCATCAGCGGTCTTCTTTCTCATTCGAGGACAGACGGATTTTATATGCTGATTAATAATAAATTGGGCGCTTATAAATTATTGACTACAATATTCAGGGCGAGATTTCCTATAGGGCTACCCTAGGCCATGACCTGGGGCGCAACATTCGGCGGGAGCAAATATGAAAGAAATTACAATAAAATATTCACAAATTTTTCGAAAAATAATTTTTAAAGATACGCGTTGCCATATCCATTTAATGAAAATATTATATTACTCACATTAAAGAGAAATATTTTACATAGCTTTAGATATTGCATATTTATTTACATGTGCGTTGGCACTTCGTCCAGTGAAAATATTAAATACATTTATTTGTGCGAAAGTTATGAAATAAAGTTTAAAAAATTATGGAAATCGTTTGCTTCGAATTATTTATTTCGAAGTTATGGAAGGAAAGCATCGAAATTACTAAATAAAAAAACAATTAAATTTCACTGGAATAGTTAATTTTGGATTCTTTAAAGAGCTTTTTATAGATAATCATAGAGAACGTTTGAATGTAATATGTTCCTGATAGTATGTGGAGTTAATCTTAACATTTTTCTTCCCTACCTTCACTTTTATTTTGCCATTATATGAAAAACCAGCAATAATCATTAATATCTTGGAAAAACTTTCTTTAGAATCTTTAAACCATGTTTTAAGATATTTTTCTCCTCTTTGAAATTAAAAAAAACTCTTCATCTATTTTTACCACATTTTTCCATTTTTCTCCAGATAAATGCTTTTCATAAGGAATTTTGCAGCGATTTCAGCGTTCAGCAATATGACGTGGAGAAAGATGATGATCGTTGCATTTTTTGTCCTTTTTAAGATTCCAGTAAGTGTTAATAATTTTGTTTATAGTTGAGACTGAACTTTTTAATAATCTTGCGACAAATATTTGACTTGGAGGGTTTTTTAACATTAAAGATCACACCGTTGTAATATTCGAAGACTGCGTATTTGGAACAATTTTTTCACTTGAAGCCAGCTTTAGTCATGTTTTCCCTTATTAACAATATTACCCATCGCAACTTAAGATATCGAAAATCCATGGCTTTCACGGAGTCTTTAAAAAACTGAATAAGAATAACTCTTTTCAGAAAGAGCAAAAACGTAGTCTTCAATCCATCTCTTCTTTAAGAGCCCCATTTTGCATGTAAACAAAACTTTTAGGTTGGAGATGATAACTTATACTTTCAAAAATGTAAGTGTTGTGAAAATAAATTGTTCCACGCAGATGAATTTTTCCTACGGCGGAACAAAATCGTTTAATAAGTGTGCGAACAGCCTCTGTATGTGAAGATCAAATGTAAAAGTTAACACCGTTAAATAATACTTATCAAGTATTAAATATCTTACGAAGACTATTAAGAGATTCTTACACACTGCCAATCACAAATTAAAATTTATCTGTGCGTTTGTTTTCAGCTATAAAGTAATTTAGTGACCTAGACACTTATCCAGAAAATATAAATGCTATTATGAACAAACGCTAAAATCGCAGGAATCAGTTTACGTGATGGCTGTCACAAGCTGCACAGCTCATCTAACTGAACACTGTTTTATCCTATTCTGTAATGTCTCGTCTTGTTTCCTCCTACAAGATGTGAAATTGGTTCCAAAATTAAATTGACACAGCGCATTTGACTGGTATCAGATGAGATCGAATTATGTCTATTATCTGTTGTTTGGTTAATATTTGATATAATACAGAAAAACTGTGTTCTTTGTTTTTTTTATCAACATTTCAATCAATTCGTAATTCTATAACATTTCTCTATTCATAATTCTAAATACTTCCTTATATTTAACTTTACTTCTTTCACGTTTGTGAATAATTGTTAGTGCAGCGGAGAGTTCCCGATGAAAATGCGATCTTTTCATATCTCCGGAACACAATTATCAATCAGATTTTTAATTAATTTAAAGTTTCTATTTTACTCAAGAACGAATGAGCTTTCCAGGCGTTGTTCTTCCGCAAATACCTTCTGACATTGTATATATATTTTAACATCAAAATTATTAATTTACATACACAATAAAAATTGTGCCTCCAAACACACAAAAATCAGCATCAAAAACAATACATTAAAAGATAACAAATCAATTGGTAACAGAAATTATTAAATCTAAATTAAACAAACACTAAATCGAAAATTTTTTTTAAAAAACTTAATCTGAAATCATACTAAATAAAATAATGAAAGGATTATGAAAGAAGATTCATTAAATATTACAAGAATCTTAATTGTAAACACTCTTCCTATGAACTAATATTATTCGATATATATATACAGGGTGTCCAACAAAGGACTCCCTCATTTTAAAATTAAATAACTCGGCAACGGAGATCGATAGAAGAACGAAACCAGTGATATGCTTAGTCTGAAAGCCGTAAAAATCTGATACAAAAGTTTCAAAATTAGTTATAAATGTTGCCGACAGGTGGCGCTGCAGGTTGTAATAGCTATTCAGAATCCGATAAGAAATCTATAAACTGTCCTTGGCAAGCACGAAAAATGCCTAATTTGAATCGATTGTGATGTGATTGCAACGATTACTTGCAAATGACAGTTTATAGCTTTCTTCTCGAAATCTGAACTGTGATTACAACGTACAGCGCCACCTGTCGGCAACATTTATAACTAATTTTGAAACTTTTGTATCAGATTTTTACGGCTTTCAGACTAAGCATATCACTGGTTTCGTTCTTCTATCGATCTCCGTTGCCGAGTTATTTAATTTTAAAATGAGGGAGTCCTTTGTTGGACACCCTGTATATATATATATATATATATATACTAGCCGTCTTCGACGACCAGCTTGATCGTCGGAAATAAAATTTCAACTGAATCTCTTATGCATAATTTCATATTCATGGTTCACTTAAAAAAGTAGCTTTAAACTTCAAATTACTATAGACGTTTAATCCACGTAGTCTAAATTAACGTAAAATACGCATTTGATTTCAACATTAAATTGGCGCGGCGCATTTTACGTCCAGCAGCATGCTAATTGGTTTAAAACACGCTGATAAAAAGAATTAAAACATAGCAACGTTAATCTTTCAGTTCATTGGATTATTTCATTTTATACTTATTATCTAGAGGACTTCCTTTACAGATTTTACAGAAAAATTGATTGAAAATGCGTCGCAACAATAAAAAGTATTGTGAATTATGCCAAAAATATTTTTAAAAAATTATTAAAATTAGAGAAAAAAATCGTACGCTAACTTCATTGATAATAATTGAAAAGGTAAATTTTAAACTTTCAGATGTTGCAAAAATAATTTTCGTGCTGTAATATTTTCGGAAGCTATTAAGGAAAAACGCCAAAATTTTAGCTTAATTTTTAATTAATTAAAATTTTAATAAAATTTGAAAAAAAACCTGCCCCGAGGTGCACATTTCCACCCTACAAAGTATGTTTGTGCCAAATTCCTTTGCTCTAAGCCTAGCGGTCTGGCCTGTAGAGCGCTAACACACACACACACACACACACACACACCAGATCGCATTTTTAAGGTAAGAAATTAAGAATATATTAAGAAGACATAAAATTACAAAGAAAATATTATTCGATGAAAAATTTATTCTATA